>SKCR01044381.1:0-48057 GCA_019454045.1 Zanthoxylum bungeanum
GAAACTTAAAATAAAAGCAATATTGAGAAAAGACAATTGCTTGGCTGCAATTGGAGAGGGACCAGATGGAATGACTGATGAAAATGGAAAGATATGGATCACAACGCTATGAGCAACTTGTATCTAGCATTAGCAGATTCTTTATTATCAAGCGTTGCAGAGAATAGGATTGCAAAAGAGATTTAGAATGCATTTACCAAGTTGTACGAGGTCAAGTCGTTACACAATATGATCTTCTTGAAAATGAGACTTTACACTCTTCGGATGAGTGAGTCCACATCCATGACGGGTCACATCAACAACTTAAATACATTATTTTCCTAACTCACTGTGTTGGATTATAGTATATCTACAAATGAAAGTGATGAGTCTACTTCAAAGTCTACCTTATTCGTGTCATCAACTTTCATCAACTCGACAAGTAATGTTGTCACTAGAAATCTAGTCTCTGACGAAGTAGCAACTGCTGCTCTGGAAGATGAGTCTAGGCTCAAAAATAAGGAAGACATATCATCTAATTCATAAAATGTCCTTGAGTTTCCATTTTCTTTGTGATTAATGCACTACATGACCAATATAATTGCCTATATATATAGCAAAATATGAGGTACTGTTTGTTAATGTCAATCACCAAAAGGTGATTGATAATTAAATAAATAAATTATGTGGGTGGATCTCACATGCTTAAACATAAATAATAAAAAAATTAGAATTCACTATTTGAACAGTGAATCTCATGTCTATAAATAGAGGTTTCATTTTATTATTTTCTTCATTCCATTCTCAACCAAATCCTCTGTATTTAAAGAGAGAAAAATATCATTAATTTCTTCTTGAGAGTTTGTGAGAGAGTTGTAATTCACCTATTCTAAGAAAGTGTGAGATTGTTCACTCCTTATGTTTAGAGAGAGGTTGTAAAATTCTTTCCACTATAGTGAAATAATTCTACTTTTGTCCGTGGATGTTTTTCTCACTTTGAGGGTTTACCACGTTAAATTCGTGTCTCATTACTTTATTTTATTGTTAAGTTTTATAATAGGTTAAACATTTTAATTATTATTGTATTGTTATATGGTAGGCAACACCTCTTGAACTAATAATTATTCTCAATTTCACTTTGCTTACGTGCCAACTAGAGATGGCAGAAAAATCCGGGCTCAATCCAGCCATGCCGGGCTCAATAGATTTTTCAGATTAATTGTTTTATTTCAATTTCTAATCTATTTTTATTTTTCAATATTTTTTTGGGACTTTAATGCCGACTAATTACATTTAATAGAAATATTTAATGCCAACGCATTAATTACTTATCAAAAAGATTTATTGAAATCGTTTTCCATATGAGTAAAGAATTGACTTCACAAAGACTTTATCAAAAATTATATGAGAGAGTAATTTAAATCTGAACTAATTATTGACAAACTTTGTTCCCGCATTTATGGATAGTTTATATATTCAGCATAATTGAGTACCTAACAGGATTTGTTATAGACAAATGTTATCATCGCCTTTATGACTGGTTTTATATATTTTGGCATAATTAATTCATGAAGTAAATTAATTGGGTAATAATAACAATTTATATATTATAAAAAGTAACATTTCTCTATATTTGAAATATCAAGAGTAGATCCCATAGTCCCAACATTCTATTTTATTGTTGCAGTTTAATTTAAAATTTTCTATCACTTCAAACAATTTGGTCTTTTTATTTTCACTCAAATTATTATTTTATTTTGCTAAATCTAATCCATGTGGATCAATCCCAGACTTATCAGGTTATTTTATTATTTCGACACTCTTATTCTTGGGAGTAAAGAATTATTTTGTGAGTGTGTCAGTTGTCAATGTGACAATGGTAATATTGCAGTATATTTGATTGGGACTAGTTGGATTAGTGCAAAATCTAACTTGCATGGGCGTGAGGATTGCGAATATGTGGAATATTATATGGTCCATTTGCCCACATTAACTAAATATAAGATTAGTTGCTTATTAACATTTAGACACCCTCTCCTTAGAAGATGATTTTAAGGATGAATTGTACACGTGGATTCGTAACAAAATATCACTGGACCGATCAATTTTAATGGAAAATTCAATCATGCTAGCTAGCTCCGTCAGTAATTTGGTTGACGATATTTTGTTGGCATTAGATTGCAATGCAATGAAAGTGGCTTCATCTTCACGATGTCTCAAGCTTTGCCCAAATTTGAAAGTGGATATTCTACTCACACTCCAATGAGCCACTTTGTTTTTGGCCGTAAATAGAGCTTTAGTTAGAGGGAGTAATCATCCCAAAAACTATTTGAGTGAAGCTCTAAATTAAAAGAGACTTTAATTGTATGTTTGGTAAAACAAATTGTTTAGGTTTTTGACCTTTAATTGTGAACACAATAATTAATACATGCACAAGACGTAGTAGTAGTTACATCTTAATCAAGAACTTTAAAAATCCGATCCCCTTTCAAGATTTTGTACCAGATGCAGAATCTGGGTAACGTGTAGGAAACTTTTCTTTCAACAAATAAATATTATTTTATAATTGTTGACGAGTGATTTTCGTTCCAGGGGCAGGTTCAGAATACCGCCCTTCGAACAATTCTCCTCCAACCGTGAATTTGTTTGGTTATGAGGGGGCCAAAGGCAAATTTAGCGGAAAATGAAAACAATCACAGGATCGGCAAATAATTTTTAGGTGGTTCGACGGAATAGGTCCAGCCTACGTCCACGGGAACAAAGTGGTATACTGCTTTTATAACTGAATCGAGCTCAACCGACCTCTTCTCAAGGGTGGTCGCGTGATACCGAGCTGTTTCGCTTATTGTTTCTTACAATGAATACTTTTGAGTAAAATTTTGCCAACTCTTACAAATGAGATTACCCTTCCTTTTATATACTAAGGAAAAAATAACAATATTCTCATATCTTTATGACGTCAGCCACGTGGTTTTCCTGCTGATTGATGGGCTCTCTGTCCCAACTGCTTCACCGAAAGCAAGTCTGCCATCTGACTCTTCATTAAATTATTATGTTTTGGGCACTGCCATACTCAACAATCATGAAGACAGCCTGTAAAGATCTTTGATGTAGTGGTACATTGTGCCGAACTAATCCAACTGCTTCTAACCTGACCAATAATATATGAGGTCATTCTGTCGATCCATGAGGAAGGATATGACTAAACCGAGCTACCGGGTTATTGTCGTCGGGGTCGGCTCGGATGTTGTCGGTCTCTGATGTCTGCACCATGTTATGCCCACAGGTTGGTCAAAATCAAGAGACTGTGTCTGAATACTATGCCTGGTCACAGAACAGTCAATACCCTCATAATATTCATCCTCCTAAAAGAAGAAATTCCCTCTCTACCCTTGCCGAGCTGTTCAAAACACTTGGTCACAAAAATCACCATCAACATATGTCCCATAGTTCTCGGTTTCAACGAGTGTACGAGTTGATACCGGGAACTATGAATTCAGGGGAATGCTGATCATCAGGGTGGTGGTCGCCTCTAGGAGCCACAAAATCTGCTTCGGCTATTAATCGGATCGTCCCGTCATCTTCATGTGCTCGGTCATTGAGAGTTCTGATACCTGTCCCAATGGTCCCATGGCTTAAAGCAAATACCCCATTTACCTTTATGGTAGCCGCCCCTTGGAAATCGTAGACCATATTTTCTTCATAAATGCCCATCAAATCATATTTAGGGTTTGATCTAATCGTGACACTAGTCAAACACCCGGGGAACTCCCGCCAAAACCAAAACGATCAACCATTCGGGGGCAACTGAAGAGTCGGTAATCTTATCCGTCCATTAGAATTCGAGCAGATTGTCTTTAATAGTGACACATGGGGTGCATATGTGCTCTCTCCCTCTGATCTAATGGCCAGAAATGCCCCGAGCTGTCTATAAAAAAAGGGAAGCATCACACTTTTCTCTTTTTTACGAAAGCCAGTTCTTACAAAGCGCAAGAGACTTCTTCCGTTCTCTATGAGATCGACAGACTTCAAGACCGACCAGACCATCTCTCCATCCAACCTCTTAAATAAAGTAAGTCTTCTGCTCGACCTCCTTCTACCCAATCTCTGAGACTTTTCATGTTTATATGCTGCTTGCGAATGCTCATGTACTTGTTCTTGCTTATTCTTCATGTTTTTTTTTAATCATTTTTATGCCTCTGCTCTGTGTTGCGAATGCGCTGTGGAAATGTGTAGTGTGGTTTGCGGGTTGGTTGTGTGGTGTAAGATGCATGTGTTGTGGGTTGGGATGATGGGTTGTGGGTTGGGATGTTTGATTTTCGGGTTCCCTGGGTTTATTGTTTAGCGTATGTTTGGTTTGATATTAAAGAAGAGACTTACTGTTTTTGGCCACTGCTAGGACGTTTAGAGACTTCAGGTGTAGGTCCTCGGTCGCTAGAATAGCCTTTGAGTATATGATACCCCCAAACTGATTACTAAATGCCCTCTTCGGACCTTGCCATTGTTAGGAGTGTCAGACTCTGAATCTTCCTCAGCTCAGCCCCAATCTTCCAACCTCTTCGTGCTAAAGAGGTTTCCTTCAGCTCGGGGACGGCCAGCTTAGAGGAATTAGATACCACTACGACTCCATTTCAAGAAACGACTCCACCGAATTCCTCAGAAAAATCCTGAGCCGGTCGAACTAGACTGGTCTTCCCTGGACAAGGATCATCCGTCAACCATCACGGAAGACGCGTTGAGCTTACTTCGCCACCAGTACGAGGTCCCCATAGACATAACGCTCGAGGTCCCGGGCCTCGGTGAGTTTGCAAGCTGGACCAAGTCCGGCTCTGTTGCCCTCCTCTCATCCTTCTTCGAATACGGCATGCGATTGCATATCCAGTCCTACTTTGCGATGATACCAGCATCGATGGAAGTTGCTCCCTACCAGCTAAATCTAAACAGTTGGAGGATACTGGACGGTCTTTATGTGATATGGCATCGAGCGGGCCTAGGAGAGCCGACCTTTGTGGAGCTACAAAGATTGTACAAACTGAAGGTCAACCCAAAATCTCATCACGGTTGGTATTATCTCTCTTCTTCTGCCGATGTACATGCTCTCATCACCGAGCTCCCCCAGACCAACAAAAACTTCAAAGATCCCTGGTTCTGGGCCACAGGCGACTAGGGTCAGTCTCGGTCTACAGATTTCGAAGAGATAGACATCACATACATCTTTACGGAAGAAGGTGAGGACCTGAGCCCTTAGTCTTTTCTGTAAATTTATGAAAAAAATACTAACTTCCTAAACCTTTTCAACCTGCTGGAGGGATCATCCCAAAGTCATTCATGAGGTCCGGACCAGGATTAAGAAAGCTCAGAGTTTCTCTGGCTCCTGGAAGAGTATTGTCAATGACGCTGCCTTTGTAGAGTCGGGCCTCATCCGAAACACACCTCCACAGTCTCTAGGACGACTAGGTAGTTATCTCCTAATCATGAGGTAGCCAATATAAAAAGTGTTAATGTCATAATCACTATGAGTGGTAAAGAGGTAGGTATAAATGACACTTCCAACATTATAGATGCCACTAAAGATAATAGTGAAGATACTTCTCAAGCAGAACAAGAGACACATTTCCAAGTTAGAGTACCATTTCCTCAAGCACTTAGGCCTACAGTGAGAGTTCCAGACCCAAATGGTGAGATCCTAGAACATCTTAAGCAAGTAAAGATCAACCTTCCGATGTTACATGTGATAAAATAATTTTTTACTTATGCAAAGGTTTTGAAGGATCTATGCACCATAAAAAGAAAGCATAATGTGAAGAAGACTGCATTCCTTACAGTGCAGGTTAGTGCAGTAATTGAGCAACGGATCCTACCTAAGTATAAAGATCCAGGATGTCCCACCATTACCTGTCATATTGGCACACATGAGTTTGGTCAAGCATTATTAGACTTAAGTGCTAGTGTTAATCTCATGCCATATTTGATTTATGTGCAGTCAGGGCTTGGTGAGATTAAACCTATATCAGTAGCCTTACAGTTAGCTGACCGATCTATTAGAACTCCACGGGGAGTAGTTGAGGATGTTTTAGTGCAAATTGATAAATTCTACTACCCCATTGATTTCCTGATTTTAGACACCCAGTCTGTGGTTAACACTGAGTCCAAAATTCCGCTTATCTTAAGTATACCCTTCCTTGCTACAACTAATGCTCTTATCAATTGCATGAATGGTCTCATTAAGTTATCATTTGGGAATATGACACTGAAGGTAAATATTTTCCATGTTGAGAAACAACCACAATGTGATGATGTCAGAAACAGCTTCTCTACAACCTGAATCAAATCCTCCCAAACTGATATTGACCCTAAAGAACCGTAAAAAGAGGAAAAGAAAAATTTGTGCTCAATTAAAGATGATACATGGGAAGTTAAAAAATGGGTTGAATCAACTTTTTAATATGTGCAGCCAAGAGTTTCAGCCACCAGACCCTGGGGGATCAATGGATAAAATGATGTAACTAGACATAAATTTGTGTCTTCATCAATTCGCTAGATGGAGGCCACCATGAACAATTTAGGTGGTTACGTTTGGCAAAAGACGTTAAACTTAGCGCTAGCGGGGAGGCAACCATTGCATCTGTATTTTAATTTAATTTATTTTGTTTATTTTATTTACTTTAGTTTTATTGTGTGCTAACTGCATGTTTACTTTTTTTTATCTGCATGAGTATTATGCAGGTGTCAGTGCAACCTACACAGTCGCACAACTAAAGTCTTACCAGCAGGAACCTGATCAACTCTGCGCCTGGTAGTATTGTTCCTTAATCATTTTTCTTTATATTTATCTTACATTGAGGACAATGCAAGCTTTAAGTATGGGGTATATGCATGCGCATTATAATAGATGTCATAAATACATTTAAATAATAATAATAATAATAATAATAATAATAATAATAATAATAATAATAATAATAATAATAATAATAATAATAATAATAAAAGCATAAGTTCAATGATGATATTGCTTACTTTATAGTGAAATCTTAGAAATGATAAGTCGTTTAATGTACTTTTTTCTGATACTTTGAGTAGTTGATCTATGTTAGACTCGTAAGCACTTAATTATAGGTTTTTAACAGTGAAAACCTGAGTAGTTGGTAAGGTGACTAGTTAAAGAAATTGTAGGTCGATGAATGACCATTTTTTTAGATGTATATCATGATTTGCTTGTGTTATGATGTGTGGTATGGTTGAAAATAAAAGAAAAATCTCTGAAGAAATAATATAAATCACTTATAACCGATAAGCGTGAAGCTACCCATGGGCGAGTATTAGGACTACCATGAGGAGAAATGCTACCTTAAATAGTAGGTGTGTTGAAAAAAGAAAGAAAAATAAAAAGCTCAAAACTAAAAGCAAAAATGGACAAGAAAATAAAAAAAAAATCATATCATATTGAGCACATAAAAGCAATTACAGGGCTTAATTGAGACATTTAGGTTGGTTTGACCCATCGATCCCAATTTTTAAACGAAATTATTGAGTTGGCTTACCTAAGAATCAAGCTGTGAATGAACCTTTTTCACACACACACAATGAGTCTGGCTTAGATGATTTATTCAAAGACTTGGATTTGAGTTACGTTGAGTACTTTGAAGGTTCTCTGGTTTCATTACTATGCATTCTTTGAAGATAATCATATGTATAACTGTTGGGACTATTGTATTTTGTTTTTGCATGATTGTATGTGTTTTCCATGACGTTTATGGGTGTCGTCGTTGTAAGCCATCATGAGATTATAACTCTTCCACTATGGACACCTATGGGTTTAAAGGCTTGTTGCATACGCTAAATGCAATCGTGATCCCTACAAAAGTGGCTTAGATAGTTTTTATTTATTTATTCAGTTTAGTTTTTATTTTCTTTTGCGCTTGAATTATTAGGGACTAGCAATAAGCTGGTTGGGGGTTGTGATAAGTGCACAAAAGTGTACTTTGAACACTGCTAACTCGGCTTAATTATCATATGTTTAATCTTAATTAGAGTTTATTTTGTGCTTTGTTATTATGAAGCAATGTGATATGGATATTAGAGCAATTACGCGTGTTTCAAGACCTTACGGAAGCATCGGACTCACGTAGGAAGCAAACAGACACTGCAGGATTCAAATCCTGCAAAGCTGCAGGTGCGTGGCAGCGCGTCGTGACGCAAGACGCATTCCAGGCTGCTGTGTTATTCCCTTTTAACGCGAATAAGGGTTTCGAGACTTTTCTATATAAACCCAACTTCGTCCTAAACCCTAGGGGAGGAGAAAATCAGAGAGAAATAGAGGAGAAACACACACAAAGAGCCAGAAACACAAGATTGAGAGAGAAGAACGAAGAACTTCAAAGACAAACATGTCGTCTCTCCGATCCATTCAGACTATATCTCTATTCCTCATGGAGAACTAATCTCCTAGGCAAAGCTAAGGATGAACTCTTGTACTTGAATTTCTATATTTATGTTGCTGATTTATTAAGAACCTTTTAACGTTTAATACAATTGATGGTTGTTATTTTCTATTATCTTTTGATTCTTGATTCCAGAAATTATATTTTTTCAACTCCCATATAGATCCAGCCATGCTTCTTCTATGTGTGATTTGCGAACTTAGTTGTGACTGGTAAAAGTCATTTTATGTGTTGGTCTTCTGCTGTAGTATTTCTTGAGGGTATATTATCGACGTTAGATAGCTCGTAACGATGATTTTTGTGTGCTGTTAACATAGAGAAATAATCATTAATTACCTTAGAATTTGATATGCGTAGAATTGAATATGTCCTGGTTGTTGGTTTGGGATGTGAAACCCTCAACTGAGTAATAAAAGGAATCAATAACTGAATATTGGAGTTTGATATAAGAGGGATTCTCGATGCTTTGTCATATCTCTCTACTGATATTCTTCAACATATTTTTATAGTTTTTCTTAATCTTCACTTTAATTATCAATTCTTTCGTTTTCTTTATTTAAGTTACTGTTAACGTTTTTGTTTGAGTAAATTAATTCATGTAACCATCTCTCTGAGGAATCGACACCCCAGCTATACTGCGATAATCGCAAGTCATATTTGGGCGTAATCATTGGCCGAGGAATGAGGATGACCCCAAGGGGGCCCTATGTAATAAATAATATATATATATTTTTTGTAATAATATATACACTTCCATTTTCATGTATCTTAATGAATGATCCTTCTGCCTTCAATACTTAGCGTAATTCTTATTTTCAACTTGCTAACTCATTCTTTAAAGTCTGACTTTGAAGAGAAGTTCTGATCCAGATCAATTAGAATCCGGCCATGGGGGAGACGCTCCGACCCCATGCCAAAGACTAAACCTGACCCAGTAGGACGCAACCCAACCCCGAGCTTGCATGATGCTTGGCTCCGATGAAATGTTACCTCATTGAACCAATTGAGATCTGGCCATTGGGGAGATGCACCGACCCCATGCCGGTTAATAAACCAGACTCGGTGGGACACAACCCGACCCCGAGCTTACAGAATGCTTAGCTCCGAGGGAATGTTACCTCCTCGAACTAATTGAGACTGGCCATGGGGGAGATGCTCAGACCCCATGCGGATGAATAAACTAGACTCGGTGGGACGCAACCTGACCCCGAGCTTGCAGAATGCTTGGCTCCGATGGAATATTTCCTCCTCGAACCAATTGAGATCCGGTCGTAGGGGAGATGCTTCGACCCCATACCGATGAATAAACCAGACTCGGTGGGACTCAACCCAACCCCGAGCTTGCAAAATTCTTGGCTATGAAAGAATATTACCTCCTCGGACCAATTGAGATTCGACCATGGGGGAGATGCTCTGACCCATGCCGATGAATAAACCAGACTCGGTGGGACACAACCTAACCTCGAGCTTGAAGAATGCTTGGCTATGAGGGAATATTACCTTCTCGGACCAATTGAGATTCGACCATTGGGGAGATGCTTATACCTCATGCCGATGAATAAACCAGACTCGGTGGGACGTAAACCGACCCCGAGCTTATAAAATGCTTGGCTCCGAGGGAATGTTACCTTCTCGGACCAATTGAGATCCAGCCATGGTTGAGATGCTCCGACTCCATGCTGATGAATAAACCAGACTCGGTGGGACGTAACCCGACCTCAAGCTTGCAGAATGCTTAGCTCCGATGGAATGTTACCTCATCAAACCAATTAAGACCCGGCCATGGGGGAGGTGTTTCGACCCCATGTTGATGAATAAACTAGACTCGATGGGACGCAACCTGACCCCGAGCTTGAAGAATGCTTGGCTCCGAGGGAAAAGAATGCAGCCCCAAGCCAATGGAATAAATGGGACATCCACGAGGGAAGATCTTCGACCTCCGATACTCCGTGGATCCTAGCGCAGGCGTCCATTTGTGAGGCGTCCGAAAAATAAAAAGTGAAAATATGAAAAAGTTAGTACAACGGAGGTGACTTAGCAAATACCCCCACACATACTCTAAAAGATAACAACTCGGGTGCCCTGAGGCAGCGTCATGCCTGGTGTTTCCAAAAACAACAATTTTGAACCTTACAATTCAATGTCTCGATTAACCGGGCTATGGATCGGTGAGTGGTCGAAGCCATGAACCGGGGTCCATGCTGGGCGGGTCTGAAGTCTGCAAATGCTACGGGGGAAGAAACCTCCATATGTTATGCTTCTCATGATCCGAGGCGGTTAGGCAGACTATCCACGGGGAAGAAACCTCCTCGTGTTTGCCATCTCTTAAGGTTGCATGAGTCACGGAGGCACTAGGGCCTTCCCCGCGTTGCGCACCTGGTTTTTCTCAACGGGACTCACCAGCCAACCCGCAGGGGCAGAAACCTCCTTGGGTCCGGTTTACCCGAGGTCACATTGGTCATGAAGGCCATTTGGTCGTCCCCATACCATATGCCCGGTGGTTCTCAATGGGATTCACCAGCCAACTCGCAGGGGCAGAAACCTCCATGGGTTCGGTTTACCCGGGGTTACAATGGCCATGTAGGTCATTCAGCCGTCCCCATGCCATTTGCCCGATGGTTCTTAACGGGATTCACTAGCCAACTCGCAGGAACAGAAATCTCCCTGGGTCCGATTTACTCGAGTTATTCCTCAAAAATACGAGTCATGTGGTAGTAACGCTCTGGCCTCGGGGATTTGATAATGACACATGGGATTGGTGTGCCACGAGGGGTTCGCACTTTTCCCACATGTACTCCATCCCTTGATGCGTTCTGGATCCTCAAAAGTGAGAGTACCTGGGTCGGAACACTTCCACCCGGGGGTCTGATAATGGCACCATGGATTGGCGTGCCGCGGGCTTGGTGTCCTCTCCAATTACCAGACACTCCTTCTCCCTGAGCACATCCCAGAAATATTGAACATGGATTTCGCATTCAATTAACAAACAAGTAAAGTGGACAAGTTTTTTAATTTAAAAGAGAAAGTTTTATTCATATTCGTGGGATCTACTGCCCTTCTTACAACTCTTTTCGTGTAATTTTAAGAGAGGCTTTACAATAAGTTTATGAATCATGTCCGGTCGTCTGATTGTAATCTTCCGGTCTGAACTTGATTCCGAAATTTTTGACCTAGTTATCAGGGTCCTTCCGCGCCGAAGGCTCTAAATGCATTTTTGTGTAATGCATGTCTCGATCGGCTACTTGCACCCTGATTTCCTAGTGGTATGCCGTCAGATGCTTGTCCATCCACATCATCCCGGATTACCACCTCATAGTAGGCCGGTGACACTCATGGATACATATCTAATGCCCCAGACACATATGTTCGCCTACCACTCCTTGAGGACTATTTTGGTCGTGAATCCGAGGACTCGGCAGGCCGAACAAACATCGCGCCTTCTCTTGGAGGAACTTGCTCGTTTATGAGTGACATCGCGCAAATGTCACCCATTTTTGACATTACATTTCATTATGCGGCTCAGTCCTATTGGGTGACTACTGGTAACCTTTTTACATTTCATTATGCGACACAAAGAGAATAGCTACTGCTGATCTTACTCTTGGGGGCTCTTTTTCGCCTTCATCGCCCTTGTCAACCCTATTTCTTTTGGCTATCCCCTTCCTCTTTCCACCAAGACCAACTTCCGTTTGTTCCTCATTTCTCTTCTCTAGTCTTTCTTGTTTCTCCGTCTTGGCCTTCATGAAGGTCTGGTTTGTCTCCCTTTTCTTTCTCATTTTTTCCTTCATTCTCTCTATCCACTCAGTTGTTGAACCCTCTGACGATTTGTGGTTCTCGTCTCCCGCCATTGTCTTACTACGTCAAATTCTTTTTGTTCGACTTCCCACAGACAGCACCAACTGTTAACGGGTGATTTTCGTTCCAGGGGCAGGTTCGGAATACCGCTCCTCTAACAATCCTCATCCAACCGTGAATTTGTTTGGTTATGGGGGTCAAAGGAAAATTTAGCGGAAAATGAAAACAATCACAGGATCAAAAAAGAATTTTTACGTGGTTCGACGGAATAGGTCCAGCCTACGTCCACGGGAACAAAGTGGCATACTGCTTTTATTACTGAATCAAGCTCGGCCGACCTTTTCTCAAGGGTGGTCGCGTGATACCGAGACTTTTCGCTTAGTGTTTCCTACAAGGAATACTTTTGAGTAAAATTTTGCTAACTCTTACAAATGAGATTACCATCTCTTTATATACTAAGAAAATAATAACATTATTCTCATATATTTATGACGTCAGCCACGTGATTTTCCTGCTGATTGATGGGCTCTCTGCCCCAACTGCTTTGCCGAAAGCAAGCCTGCCATCTGACTCTTCATTAAATTATTCTGTTTTGGGCACTGCCATACTCAACAATAATGAAGACAGCATGTAAAGATCTTTGATGCGGTGGTACATGTCAAGGAAAATGTCCAAACAGTCCGGTCACATGTATGGCGTCATGGGGACGGCCAAATATTGTGTCGAACTTATCCAACTGCTTCCGACCTGACTCATAATATCCGAGTTCATTCCCTCGATCCAGGAGGAAGGATAAGACTGAACCGAGCTACCGGGTTATTGTGGTCGGGGTCGGTTCTGATGTTATCGGTCTGATGTCTGCACCATGTTATGCCCACAGGTCTGTCAAAATTGAGAGACCGAATCTGAATACTATGTCTGGTCACATAATGGTCAATACCCTCAGAATATTCGTCCTCTTGTCCTCTCTACCATTGCCGAGCTGTTCAAAACACTTGGTCACAAAAATCACCATCAACAATAATATTGCATTTTGGTAATTGACGAGATTTTAGTTTACATTTGGCTACAATACAAGAGTTTGGTGAAATCAAGTTTTTTCTATCTTAGTAATCTAATTGCAACCAATTGCACATTATTAATTCCCCCCAGCTTTTTTTTGTGTTTATTAAATCTTCTCACATGTGGTAACTCTATAGTTATATTGTTCGTTCCAGATAAGAGACTATAACATGAGTATATGTACAGGCCCCATCACACACGACACTAAGTAAGGACTTGCGCTTCAGCGACGGATCGAATCCACGTCATTCAATAAGTTAAGCTTTCTGAGGTTATCCCATCAATTAGGGATGAGAATCAAGATTATGACTATGGACAAAAAAATCATCTTAAATCTCAACTGGTTTTCGAATTATGACAAAAATTATCTCGGACCCCGAACCAAATTGTTCAAGATCCTGGATCTCAATCAGGATTCAAGATTTTTAGACTAAATTTAAGTATTCGTGATCATTTTTTGTCCCTATCCCAACACGATTTTTCATTCAAGATAAAAATCGTCTTAAATCTCGATCGGAATTTTCGTTTAAAATGCAAAAATCATCCTAAATTTCTAACATAATTTTTTTATTATGGACAATTTTTCGTCCCAAATTTCATACCGAACTTCAATCAGAATTCATAATTTTCTACTGACCCTACCATCAACTACCGTCGCCTTGGGTTCCCCAACTACCTTTTTCTTCACAAATTGTTCAATCTTTTTACGTTACTGATGCATATAGTCATATTACTTGTTAAATCTGAAGCAAGTTGTTCAATCTATCATATTCATTGAGACAATCTAGGAAGCAAGGTATCACCCATATAACAATTCAATAATATCTCACCACGCATGTTAAATTTAAAAAAATAATTAAATAAATAGTGGTTTTATTTAATACAATTTTTATAGGTTATGTAATTATTTATTGATGATAACACATCATTCACACAATAATAATATCAAAGAAATATATATATATATATATATATATATATATTCGAAGATTGTTTAGTTTTAAAGGCTGCTGATGTGATACGGCTGTTAGCATGGAGGTGGTATATCATGTGCCGAGTGTATATGTCATCTCTCTCACAGCAGGCAGGCCCCACAACTTAATATAATTTTCGGTTAGCATGAGTTGGACTGGCTACTTGGAAAGGAATTTTTTAAATATATATAATTAAAACATGCAAGTATATATGTTATTAATTGCAAGAAATTCTTACCTAATACGTTTTTAATTGCAAGAAACTCTTGACATGTTGAGTAATATACAAAAAATAATAAATTATATTCATTATTTAAATTTTAAAAAAAAAAAAAAAAAAAAAGGAAAGAAAGTTAGCTTTATAGATATTTTAGTTGATAAATTATGAAAAATAACATTTCAAAAATAATTCTAACCAGTTGAGCTTTATTGTTTTCATTTTTAGAACAATATTGTTAAAAGATGTGACCGAACCTGTTCTCATATCTTCAAAATGCATGGCATATAAAAAAAAATCGTCTTAAGGTATCCTGTGTTGGCATCTTAAGGAGAGAATATATTCTGGCTGATTATGGAAATATTGTAGCTATTATTGGTGTGATTTCAGTGTTAATATTTGATTCAATATCTTATTGATAAGATAAGGGAATAAGAAATATCTAGTTGATAAGATAAGTGAATAAGATTTCAACTGAAAGATAGTATATGGAATTCTTGAAAGATGTTTTTGACCTAAACGATTACATTCATATTAATTTTGATGAAAATAAATTACATATATGAAGGGCATTTTCAGTATAACTGTTTATTCATTTTCAAAACCCTTGAAATAAGTTGCCAAACAAAAACAAGATGAAGATCAAATAGAGCTTAGTCAAGATTCAAGATTTGATAAGACTAGATTACGTGAATATCCTATACTCTTTTTGTGTTTGATTTGTGCGTGTATAAGCATTTAAGAGCTCACCAAGCCTTTGATTTCTATATTTTCATCAAATGTATCAAAATTATAATTTTCTAAATTATGTGAAAAATGATTTATTTGATTATTTTTAAAACATTTGTTGTCCTTATACCATTTCTTAGTATTGATACGAAAAAGATCCTAGGAAAGATTTCTAAACTTCTTATGCTAAATTTTTATTTCTTAAAAATTATGAAATCTTAAACTAAATTTACAAAGTGTGGACCTAAGTGAAAAGAGACTTATTTGATCAGTTTTAAATTCTTTATGTCACTAATTCTATTTATTATCTTTGCTAATAATGGTCTCCTTGCAAAATTTAAAAAATGTTGCGTTAAACTATAAATTTTGAAAAGTTTTGAAATTTTGGACTAAAATAAAAGGATTGTAAAGTTTGGTTAAATCAGCTAACCCAGTTCGTCAAATCAGATTGGGTGGTTAAATCGATTTATCGGATTACCTACTTGGTTAATTGATTTTGTGTGTTAAACCTCATGAACCAATTTATAAGTTTTTCAAAACTTCAAAGTTCGGGACCTAAATAGAAAGTTTTCAAATTTGCCTTGAAAAACAGTGAGTTATAGGTATACCGCTAAGCCAATATAGGTATACCGATAGTGAAATTACCTACAATCAATGACGACAAACAATCTCTAAACTCAAGAGGGGGGTGAATTGGGTTATCGTCTATAAGTGCGGAATTATAAAATCTTTGCCGATTTTAGCTCTTATTACCTGTCACGACCCCCTCCCTAGGGCGGGCCCAACCCTAGAAAGAGGTCCGCGATCAACTTCAGCTCGAGCACTCTATATGACAAGCCCACCATTTGATCTCACACAATAATACATCATATATTACAAATACATGGAATATACATCAAATACATGGTTTACAACACATCTAAATAATGTGCAAGTGACGACTCAAATGTCTGGATCAACCCAAAAATACAACTATGGCACGTGGATCCCAATCTGGTACTGTTCCTGCTGTGCTCGCGAACTACCTGGAATGTTTGGGGAAGAGGGGAGTGAGCTTAAAAAGCTCAGCAAGTAAGCACTCATTCTCTCAACATGACCTCACCAACAAAATAGGAATATATATATATATATATATATATATGTATATATATATATATATATATATATATATAAAGTATAATAAATATCAGTTAAGATTTATAACAGCTATCTCAGGCAGAACATACTCACAACAACACATCTCATCTCATTACATCCATCAACTCATCTCAAAATCACATAGTACTCAATATTTCAATTCATAGTACGAATATACAATTTATATCTCAAATTAGTATTCACCATTATGTTCTCATGCTACTGATTACTTAGTCAATTTTCCAACGAACATATATAAATATATATGTATATATATATTTATATTATAATACAATATATGAAAATAACATATATATTATAATGTCATCACAACAATCATCCCACAACAATACAAACATCCATCAAACATGGTTGCTAATACGGGTTTAGTATAACAGTGGATTGAAACCAATGGGAGAGTCTCTCTCTTACTCCCAAGGTTTCCAATCATATCAACTCGTAAAATGTGAGTGAAATATAATCAATGGGGGAGTCCCCGTATACCCCCAAATCAAAACCAATGGAAGAGTCCTCATTGACTGCTCCCAGGGTTTTCTATCATCTCATCTCATCTGATGTATCATCACATCTCATCTCAAATCCGACCACTATTATACAAAACCCGGCAGCGTAACACATCAGCACAAATTATCAAACTCAATCACATCTCATATCCAATCCATCAATCTCATCTCAACAATCATGATTTCATATTTATCATGCTTTCAATATCTCAATATTATATCTCAACAAAATATATTTAATATAAATATATCTATATAATATACCATTATGTTTATATATATATATATATATACCGACTCTCACAACAACCATCAATCATCAAACAATATGTTAAGAGAATCACCACAGAGTGTACTTACCTCTATCCATGCAAAAGCTCTGAATAAATCTATATCCTCGCCAAGAATCTGATAAATGTAAAATTACGATCAGGTCCCTCAATTTATCCAAAATAACGATTTTACCCCTAAACTTCTAAATTTCCGTTTTAGCCCCTTAAACTTTTCTGATATGCCCAAATAGTCCTAAAATTCTTAAATATTACTATTTAATCCCTAATTAGCAGAATTTACAATTTTACCCTCTTAATTATGCAAATTTATAATTATATCCAAAACTTTCCAATTCTATCATTTACACCCCCAAAACGGTAATAATTACATACCGAGCTCCAACGATCTCCAAATCTCTCAAAGAAAGATCCACTAGTCAGCCAATATCTCAAGAATCACAGCGACGGCTTCAGAACTTGCTGATACGCTTAACGAGGCAAGCGGGCCCCACAACGAAGATCGGGCCCCACAACTAAAAATCGGGCCCCACCACCAGAAACTTTCAACGGTGGATATATATACCAAAATGCTCGTATAATCGAGAGCAACAATCTGATATGTTCGGATCGTCGATCCAACGGTCGGATCTCAACTTCCAGTACAAATCTCGAATTACCGGTAGATATAAAACGGAAAACAACCCAAACGATGTCGGATCAGGAAGTGACCACCGGCGTTGGAAAGATCTCGGCCTAAAAAGTCTTCACTCGCCGGAGGTGACCGTCAAAGGTGACCGGAGACGGCCGGAAATTGCAGAAGAACCGGCGGCGAGTCGTTCCCTTCCAACGGCGCGTGGCAGCGCGTCCGGCATCCTATGGTGTCGATCTCGGCGGCTAGGGAAAGCTGACGTCGGCATCGTTCTGGAGGTCCGGCGCGTGGCGGCGGATTGACGGCGGTGAAGCGGCGGCGGCAGTTTGAAGTTTCAGTTGAGAGAGAGTATTTGGGAGAAAATGAAGAAAGAGAAAGAAAAGAAAAGAAATGGGAGAGAAAGAAAGGCTGAGAGAAAAAGGAAAAGGTGACACGGCCCCTTAAAAAAAAATTGTCTCCCAATGATTAATTTATTTATTTTATTTAAAATCTGTCACGTAGTATTACATTACCAAATAAGCACTTAGGTTAATTTTCTCTATTCCAATTAATAACTTATATGCAAGTTTTCTATTTAATAAACATAAACATAAATAAACTTGCAATAAGTAAAAGTATAGGGAAAGAGAATACGACACCGAGATTTATAGTGGTTCGGCCAAACATGCCTACGTCCACTCCCCCAAGCCTCGCTTGAAGATTTCCACTAAAATCGAGTTTATGTGGTTCACCCGCAACCAAGAGTTTTCTTCAAAGGTGCACTCCAAACCTTTTACAATTTGAGTTTTGTTCGTAGGCTCACTCACAAACCTTTACAACTACCGAGACAATGGGATTTCACAAACCGCAAGTGTTTTTTATAAGAATATTTAAAAACACACTCGGGCACTCACAAATATTAAGAAAATTGTGTGAGTTGCAAACCCAAGTGTTCTAAGCTCACTAGCGAATGATATGAAGGTGTGTGTGTGAGCTTGAGAGTGTTTGATTATGAATGTGTGATTAACTCTCTTGTTTTTTTGCCTTAGAGAAAGTGTATGAAGATTGTATATAATGTCTCTAACTTTGGCAAAATGAGTTGGGGTTCATTTATATAGAAAATGAAAAACATCTCCAACAGACACTGCTGAGACCGGTATGCCGGTCTCCAACGGTAATATAGCTGTTGGGAGAAACCAGCTGTTAGACTGGTATGGTGACCGGTTTGGTCCTTGCCGGTTCCATTAAGGGAACTAGCCGTTTGGAGAATCCAGTCGTTAGACCGGTATGTAGACCGGTTTGGTTTGTGTCGATTCCAGTAGACATACATTCCATAGGTTCACCGGTATGGTGACCGGTATGGGGCTCGCCGGTTCCAGTAAGCATGCAATCCTCAGGACGACCGGATTAAAGACCGGTATGGACACCGGTTTGGTTTGTCCCAGTTCCAGTAGCTTTGCATACATGGGAACTTGACTGGTATGGGCACCAGTATGGAACCGGTATGCCGGTCTCTGATCAAAATGTATAATAAGGAAGTTTTAAGGCATTTTGTCATGACCCTAATGCATCTAAATGAATGTGCATGCAATCCTATGAGCTTAGGCACTGGAATATACAATTCACAATACAAATAAAGCCCTAAGCTAAAACTTAACATAAATTCTTCAATTGCCGCAAGTCTTCACATTCTCGCTCTTCACTACCACATGCTTCGAAAACTTTTTAGAATGTCTCGTTGTTGCGCGTCGAAGTCTTTACTCGCGTTGCATCATCAAAATCCAATACGTGACTATGTCGCTAACAATCTCCCCCTTTTTTGATGATAGAAATCCCTTAAAACTTGTGAGCTTCTGGGAGTCCAAATGTTGATGATTTTTCTCCCCCTCAATATTAGCTCCCCCTCAATGTGTGATTGTCTTCAAATAGCTCTATAAGACTTGGACAAACACATTAGTATAATTACTCCCTCTTAAACCAATGGTGAGGGTTATACAAGTTTTAACCTCATTCTCAAATGATTTCTCCCCCTTTGACATTATCAAAAAGTGGAGAAAAAATTTAAATATAAATGAGATACCAGTAGATGTGTGCATTACACCAATTTGAAATATGCATATATACACAATTTAAAGGAAACTGTACCAATGTTTCCGTGAATACGGATTTTACCTTTACCGTTGCAATTCCTCATTTCTTTGAGCCTTTGGGATCAATTTGCAATTCTCTTTATGATCATTCCCAAAGCTCCCCCTACAAAATTATCAATTATATTTTGGTACCCAAACTCTCTTGGGTCCATTTGGGTTAATTTTGATTCCTTGAGGAATCCATGCATTGTTAATTACATTCTTGTTCATGCATTCAAAAATTTTATGTCCTTTTTCATTACATGCATGACATGTGAAATTTTTATTGATAGCATTTTTAGCATGAGAATCGGATGCCTTAACAAAATAATTTCTCAAAAATTTTCTCTTAACATAAGGCCTATATCCTAATCCTTCTCTTTTAAATGCACATTTTTGGGATCCAATGTCCCAATGTGAATTTGCTAACAACGTTTTGCAAATCTATAACTTTTGTATGTAATAAAATATTTTCATTCAAAATAGATTCGCAATTGCATGATTTAGAGCTATATGGCATATTAGATATGACATTTTCAAGTTCTAACTTTTTAATTTTTAAACATGAATTTTCATCATTTAAGTATGCAATCTCTTTTTCATGTTTGGCCTTTAAGCATATCATCTCATTATCTAAAACATGAAATTTATCCATACAAGATGCATGATCATTTTTAATTGTAGCATGCACATTTTTTACCAATTTTAATTTCTTTTTAAGTATATCACACAACTCATTTAAGCCATTAAAAACATTAAGTAAATCATCATAGTCTTGAGAGTTGTGTACCTCTTCTTCTTCACTTTCAAAGGAGAAATCCTCATACTCGATGGCCATGAATGCTAGATTTGTTCTTTCTTTGGCTTCTTCCTCCTCGGATGAGCTGGAGTCGCTATCGCTCCAAGATGAAGTTGCTTTCATTGTCTTTTTCTTAGATTTTCCTTTCATCCTCTTTAATGGGCAATCCATAGCTATATGACCCGGTTTGTTACATTCATAACAAACAATTTTCTTATTTTTTCGCGGTCCTTTTTCTTCTTTCTTATCATCCGATTTTGATTTTCCCTTTTGCTTTACGAATTTGAGGAGCTTCTTGAAGTTCTTGTTTATTTGAGACAACTCATCATAACTATCACTATCACTTGAGCTTGAGCTTGAGTTTAACACATGGTCTCGTACATATGTAACTTCTTTCATCCTAGCGGTCAATATAAAGGCAATAGTCTGATGTTGAGCCCGCTCTAAAGGTTGTCCAAACATGTTCTGTAATGACTGCTGACTGGCGTTGTCACACGCGTATAACGCAAGCACATGTATCGTTCAAGTAGTATAAGAAGTATCGATCCCACGAGGACTTATAACCTAAGCTATTAATTTATGAAGCCAAATGTTTACGAGTATCTAATGGATTGATTGTTTGATTGGGTGGTGACTTTAAAATTAAAACAATTAAGAGAAATAGCGCGAAAGTAGATTGAGGAAAAAAAGTAGATTGAGGAAAATTCAATATTAATAAACTATACAGGGTTATGAATCATTCCAATATCTTTTTAAAGATGAAGTGATTATTTTACGTTTGTGTAATATATTAGTTTACTAACCTGGAACACTAAATTCTGCAAAAGCCTCTGTCGATGGTCGGACGTAAATACCCAGTGTAACCCAATTAATCATATGTCTATGTCAACCAAGTTACCTGAATTCATTAAGATTAAGTTCCAATTATGGCTACCCCCGCCTGACAGGTATATGTTGTAGGAAACGCTTTCCTCGCGCAGCGGAAGCGATTAGGCACACGTATCGAACTTGAAAAAATTTTATGCTTTCCTCTTCCTTTTGCCGAATCTGACCAGCAGGTATACTGAAATTTTGCTTCTGTTTCGGACAAGATTTCAGCCCCGGAATACCCCCGAAACGGTCCCCGAACTGCAGTGAAAAAGTGGACTGTTTTGGACCCGTTACACAACGGAACTGCACACAAATCAGCCCCTAATTTGCGTGAACTGCAAGAATGTTTTAGTTCTGATTTATTCACTCAAAAACAGTCTCAACTCAGCCCCAAAATATCCCCAAGGTGTTTCCCAAAAACCCGAATTAAAACAAAACAAACCGAGCCCTGAATCAATCAAGCAAGGTGCGGCAATGAGGTAATACCATGCCTCACTGCCGTGACCCATAAGAATAGTGGAAGAATATGATTTGTTCGTCACCAAAAAGTCTTTCGTGCTATGACTCGTAACCAACGAAAAGTAGTGTGGCCTACACTCACAAAACAAATCCCTAAACGATTTAGAGATTCAATCACACACTTAGTATTTTATTTTTCTTCTTTTTGTTCTTCAATGGATTTTTTTAACTTTTGAGAGAATGGTAGAGAAGAATAAGAAGGTGTCTAGGGTTGCATATGAGAGAGCTTGACAAAAGAGAAATAAAAATCTCATTTTTATACTTATGGTTATTTGTTTCCAAAAACAAACAAATCCTTAGCCTCTCATTCTCTCAATTTTCGGCAATCACCTTGTATCAATAGGAAATTTGTAACATCAAATATATTACATAATTATCATCTTAATGACAATTTAAATATCCCATTTAAAGAGTTGTTAAATCCAATTTAAGACTTGTGATTTCCAAAAACTCTTCCCTTATTTTTGTATAAGAATCGGCCAAGCAAGGAATTTAAAAAAATTTGTAACATCAAGTCTTTAATTCCATAATTAAAAGATATGTTACAAAATCAAATAGTTATTACCTTTCATAAAGGTGTAACTTCCAAATTTAATTAAGGATTTCCAAAACCCAATGTTTGAAATTCCAATAATGGCCTTATTAATTATATCTAATATAATCTAATAATTATACATTTAATAATTATCATATAATTATTAAAATCATATATTAACATTTAATATATAGTTTTAAGTGTGACATAATTAATATTATTATCATATTAATAATATTTATTCTTTTGTAAGTATATAATTGGACTATCCAATTATACTAAATCCGCTACAGTGAATCAAGCTAGCACGGGGACCAAATGGACCTACGGTTCTGAGCTCCAATAATCTCGAAATATTAATTAAGCTCTTAATTAAATATTCTGAATTATTAATCCCGGGTTATTCCACTAAAAACCCGAAGTTGCACTCTCGTTGATGCAGATGATATATTAAGCCGAACCAAGTCGGTATCCACCGATATAGTCATTACATACGAATTGACCCTTCACGAGTATCTCGTAATTAGAGCCGGGTCATAATGTCTGTTATACCCCTCTAATTATTTTTTACCTTAAGTATCATTGATTCTCTAATGAACGATTTATTCATAACTATTATGAATTTTAATCTTTCTATTCGTAATAGAGAGACTTGAGCGCTCAAACGTTCAAGTACCGAATCAACCCTTAAGAAAGATACTCATCTACTTCTAGTAAGAATGAGTGAACTTCATGTCTATGTAAAACGTTCTCAGCTACAAAACAAATTGTGTCCCCAAAGTACGTAGCTATTGGTCGGGACTACTACACCAACCTCACCTTTGTAAATCAAATGACATAGCCTGTCATGCAGGAGTTTGTAGTACACTCAGGATTAAGATCAATCTATATATGACCATCTAGTAGATCGAAATGACTTTCTTAGTCTAACGGATATTATAGGAATGTCATTTACATCTGGGTCCAGTCCTATATGATCGCATCGTAGAAGGTGCCTCCATTCTCATGTCTCTACATGGACGATCCAGATCAAGATCGCCATACAAATATAGAATGAACCGCAGCTATAGATAAACCACAAACAAAGTACTCGCTTTGTTTGCTCTCTATGGACTATTTGAGATTACTAACTTCAGACTTAAATCCTCTTGTGTATGACACTCATACTTTTTTTTTTTTGGAAAAATTACATGTATATTCCAAAATATGTGATATGTACAAAGTACAAGGGGCATCCCCCAGGAAGGTGCAAAGCACAAAGAATGAAACAATTGTCCAAACAAGCCCAAACGGCTATGTATGACACTCATACACTAAGTCTGAAGGCACATAAGCAATCTAGAGTATTTAAGATGATATACAATATGCGAAAATTAAACAAATAATTTGATAAATGAATAATGCATCGTTTTATTTCAAAACACATGTAGCTCTAGGGCATACATTCCAACAATCTCCCACTTGCACAAGAGCAAATGGGACATGTCACGTAATCCTAGACCATCTAGGTGACCTTCAAAAATTTTAGCCGGCAAGGTCTTTGTAAATGGATCAGCCAGGTTCTCTACGGATGCAATCTTTATGACAGTAACTTCTCCTCTCTGCACTATCTCCCTGATGAGATGATATTTCCTCTCTATATGCTTTCCCCTCTTGTGGCTTCTTGGTTCTTTGGAGTTTGCCACCACACCACTATTATCCATATCTGGAACAACTTCCAGATCTCCCAAGAATTTACGGAGCCAGACTGTTTCCTTAGTTGCTTCACAAGCTGCTACATATTCACCCTCCATGGTGGAGTCATCAATACAAGATTGTTTTATACTCTGCCATACTATGGCCCCACCATATAGGGTGAACACTAATCCAGATGTAGATTTCCTAGAATCGACATCTGTCTGAAAATCAGAGTCTGTATATCCCCTTAGGATCATCTCCTCACCGGAATACACGAGCATATAATCTCTCGTTCTCTTAAGATACTTGAGAATGTATTTCACAGCCACCCAGTAATCCAATCATGGGTTTGATTGAAACCTACTGACTACTCCCACTACAAAACAGATGTCCGGTCTCGTGCATAACATAGCATACATGAGACTACCAACTGCTGAGGCGTATGAGATATGTCTCATTTCCTCAAAATCTTGAGTGTCTTAGGAAATTGTTCCTTTGACAAATGAATTCCATGCAGACAATGCATATTTCCTTTCTTGGAATTCTGCATCTCAAATCGCACAAGGATCTTGTCGATATAGGATGTCTGAGACATAGCTAACCGTCATTTCTTGAGATCCAGAAGTATCTGAATCCCAAGAATATAACTGGCCTCTCCCAAATCTTTCATTTGGAATTGATTAGCTAGCCAGGTTTTCACGTCTGATAATATCTTTACATCATTCCCAATGAGTAAAATATCATCGACGTATAAATTAAGAAAAACCATCTTCCCGTCAATGACGCGCTTGTATACACAAGGCTCATCAACATTCTGCTCAAAGTCATAAGACTTGATCGTGGTATCAAATCTAATATTCCAAGATCGAGATGCTTGCTTGAGTCCATAAATGGACCTTTGCAGCTTGCAAACCTTTTGCTCTTGACCTTGGGCGATGAACCCCTCTGGTTGTATCATATAGATACTCTCATCAAGATTGCCATTCAAGAATGCAGTCTTGACATCCATTTGCCAAATTTCATAGTCATAATATGCGGCAATGGATAGAAGAGTGCGGATGGATTTAAGCATGGCTACTGGCGAGAAAGTTTCCTCATAGTAAACTCCCTCTTTCTGGGTATAACCTTTGGCCACTAGTCTAGCCTTGAAGGTCTGTACCTTCCCATCTAATCCCTTCTTCCTCTTGTAGATCCACTTGCAACCTATGGGTTTCACCCCATCAGGTTGGTCTACAAGTTCCCAGACTGAGTTGGAGTACATGGACTCCATCTCTAGGTTCATGGCTTTGAGCCATTCCTCTTTCTTAGAATCATCCATTGCACTACGATAGGTCAATGGATCATCTACGCCATCGTTGGATGCGACAACTTGTGCCTCTCCAACCCCAAGGTAGCGATAAAGTTGTCGTACAACCCTCCCACTGCGCCTAGGCGGTAGATCATTCTGAAGAGCTTGCATCTGACTCTCAGATGTCGAAGGCGCTATGTATTTGTCAACTTTCGTTGACGATGGCGTGCTGGTCGAACCATCAGGTAACTCCTCGAGTAACACTTTACTTCAAGGCTTGAACTCCCTCATATAGTCCTCCTCTAGAAACGTAGCATTTGTCGATACAAATATTTTTTTATCATCAGGACTGTAGAAGAATCCACCCCTAGTCTCCTTAGGATAGCCTACAAATAGGCACACCTGAGAACGTGGCTCTAACTTTGTGGTCTTATTCTTCAGCACATGTGCTGGACACCCCATATGCGGAAATGTCGTAAACTAGTTTTACGATCATTCCACAATTCTAAGAGAGTCTTAGGAACAGACTTAGATGGAACTACATTAAGGATGTGCATTTCAGTTTGCAGTGCATATCCCCATAACGAACTAGGTAGTGAGCTATAACTAAACATAGATCTTATCATGTCTAGTAGGGTCCGATTTCTCCTCTCTGCAACACTATTTTGCTGTGGTGTTCCAGGCGCTATGAGCTGGGATACTATCCCATGTTCAACTAAGAATTCCTCGAAATCTTTGTCGAGGTATTCCCCTCCACGATCCGATCGTAGAGCTTTGATTGTCTTACCTAATTGTTCTCAACCTCAGCACGATATTCTTTGAACTTTTCAAAGGTATCTGATTTATGATGCATTAGGTAGACATACCCATATCTTGAATAATCATCAATAAATATGACGAAGTATTCATAACCACCTCGGGCTCTTACATTCATCGGTCCGCAAACGTCCGAATGTATTAGCTCAAGTGGTTGACTGGCTCTTATACCTTTTCTAGTAAAAGGTCTCTTGGTCATTTTTCCTTCTAAATAGGATTCACAAACTGGTAAAGTCCCGAGCTTTAACTGGTTTAAGGCTCCATTCTTTATCAATCTATTTATCTGGTCAAGGTTGATATGACCGAGTCTAAGATGCCAAAGATATAAGTCATCGTGAGAAATCTTTGGCCATTTAGTTTTAGGTTTCTCAACCTTAAACATTTCAGCATTGAGCAGTGACCTATGTGTTAACGGTCTTAACACATACAAGTTATTTTCTGAGTTTCCTGTGCATATAGTTAATCCATTTCTACCAATAATAACCAAGTTGCTATTAAAAGAAACTGAATAACCATCATCCAAACGTTTAGAAACAGAAATCAAATTCCTGCGAAAACCAAGAATGAATAACACATTGTTCAAATTTAAATAACTATTATTCATGAAATTTAAACTAGAAAATCCCACTGCTCTTGCAGAAACGGCATCCCATCTCCCGACCCTCATGGTGTAGTCACCTTCAGCAAGGTCCCTCCATGAATCAAGTAGCTGCAAAGAATAAAAAACATGGTTAGTGGCTCCAGAATCAACAATCCAAGCGGATTTATCATCCTCCACTAATAGAGATTCAATAACTAGTAAATCATATTTACTTGTTTCCTTTTTCTCCTTCAGCTCAGCAAGGTATTTAGGACAATTCCTTTTTCCAATGCCCATTCTTGTTGCAGTGGAAACATTTTCCTTTGGGCTTGGTATCCTTGGAGCCTTTCTTGTTTTTCTTCTTCTTCATGGGCTTTCCCTTAGCCTTCCCAATGCTTTTCTTCTTTAACTTTGCAGATTTAGAAGACTCGGCAATATTTGCCTCTGCACCGGACTTACGAGGATCCACAAGCATGGACTCGTAATGGGTGAGCTCATTAAGCAGTTGGGTCAAAGTAAAAGTCAACTTGTTCATAACATAGTTGCTTTTAAACTGCAAGAAACTCTTCGGAAGAGTTTCCATGATCATGGTCACCTGGCTACGCTCGTCAATACGAGCTCCATGGGTTTCAGCAGTGTTGAGATAACTCAGCATCCTCAAGACGTGCTCTCGGACTGATGTCCATCCTTCATCCTAGCAGTCATCATTGAGACTATGGCCTCATGGCGTTGACGCTCCGAAGGCTGCCCAAACATGCCCTGCAATGACTCCATCATCTGAGATGCTAGAGCCATAGGTTCATGCTTTACAGCAAGAACCTCAGACATCCCTGCTAGCAAGTAACAGCGAGCTTTCTCATTTGCTGCGACCCATTTTAGTAGGTATCGCGCACACAGCCTGGCCAGCATTTCTGGCCGGCTCGGGAGGACTCTCCTCTGTCAGGACAAATTTTAGGTCTTCACAGACCAGGATATCGTTCATGTTACTTTTCCATTTAACATAGTTTTCTCCTGTTAGTTTGTCGTTTGAGAGTATGGAAATAATTGGAGAAGCCATGGCTGAAAAAAAAACATGCATTTAACATTCATTCATCGCATATTAAAATCATCAAATAATTTTAGCATAAAATTAAACATGATGCATGAACCATGAATAATGAATTAGAAACCTAAGAGAATTACTATGCCACGAAAATCTGTCATCCCACAAGTAAGTGCCGCCGTAGGGTAAGTCAAGTACTTGCATGATAGATCGAGACAATTTCAGTCAATTTAATATATACGGGAACAACTCTTATTCCTATATTAACCAACTACTGTTTCATTCGATCAAGGAATTTTATTAACAGTTAATTATTCTTTTGTGAGTGTAACCCGTCGTTTCGGGATTCTTGGACTTAACGAGTGAAGTGCCGCTGTAGGGTAGGTCAGTTCACAAGATACATCTAGAATCTCTATCCTCTCGGAACCCAAACCTGATATTGACTCAAATGGACACCATCCGTAGGGGGACAAAAACAAAGCCGTCTCGAGGCGCCTTTTGAATCTCACGTTTTTGGACTAACAATGGAGATCGCGGGATATACTGTCGTATATCCCTCTCCCACTCACTATTTTAAAATTAAGGTTTCTATCTAAAATATCTAATATTTTATTTTAACTAGTGTGGATAAATTTATGGCGGCTAAATCATAATTTTTATTACACTAGTTTGTCATAAGTGAGCTAATCAATTTTAACTATTAAAATTATATCACTAATATTTCATTAGTCTCTACTAATAGTTTTACTCAATTAAACTAATTTATTAGAGTGGTATTAGTGAGCTTTTATATTTTAACTCTTAAAATACTAGACACTAATAAGTTTAAAATTTATGGAATTCTAAAAAGTCAAAATTTTAATTAAACATTTTAATAAATCTTAGTGCGTTATAAAATCCAATGGTACGTGGAATTGTATCCCGAGTGCAGACCATATTACCGTCTATTTGGATTCGGCTATGGAATTTATATCGGTTTCCATCCTATATACCAATGGAATTTATTATGCACCAATTAAGCCCAATATATTAGAATTCAAATTTTAAACCATAAATCCAATTAATCTAATTAATTGATTTCTATGCATATCATATTTTAATTTAAACATTTTAAATAACATAAAATCATATTTTATGTGTACAATGATAATGCATCTATGACATGTTATGGCTTGTAAAATGCAAGAGTGGGCATCCTAAGCTATATGACATGTTATTCAAACATTCGAAATAAACATACATATAACATAAAAAATATTTTGCATTAACCGGGCTCTTATTTTTCCTATACTAATATAATTAGTACATAAGATTCACCAAGGCATTCCTTGGTCTTCAAATCCCGCTTCAAAGTGGTGTTGGCTACTTTTGCGACTTCGGTGCTCCAAATTACAAAATTGAAATTTTACATTGAAAAATAAAATTACAACAAATGTAAACAATGGCCTTATGGCCTTACATCCCAAAAACAAAACCAACTACAAAAATAAGAGCCGGAAAAATTTATGACCAATGCAAAATCCATTCATCATATGAAATAACAAAAACATTCATCATATGAATATCACAATGTGTCCACTCATCTAAACATGCATATAATATTTATAACTCATTTAAATATATTAAAAACAGAAACTTTAAATGAAAAAGAAAGGATTAAGAACACTTTTCAACCTCGCTCTTGATGCCAATTGTAGGAAACGCTTTCCTCGCGCAGCGGAAGCGATTAGGCAACGGTATCGAACTTGAAAAAATTTTCTGCTTTCCCCTTCCTTTTTCCAAATCAGACCAGCAGGTATACTGAAATTTTACTTCCGTTTCGGACAAGATTTCAGCCCCGGAATACCCCCGAAACAGTAACCGAACAGCCCCCGAACTGCAGTGAAAAAGTGGACTGTTTTGGACCCGTTACACAACGGAACTGCACACAAATCAGCCCCTAATTTGCGTGAATTGCAAGGATGTTTTAGGTCTGATTTTTCACTCAAAAACATTCTCAACCTCAGCCCCAAAATATCCCCAAGGTGTTTCCCAAAAATCCGAATTAAAACAAAACAAACCAGCCCCGAATCAATCAACAAGCTGCGATAATGATGTATACCATGCCTCACTGCCGTGACCTATAAGAATAGAGGAAGAAAATGATTTTTTCGTCACCAAAAAGTCTTCCGTGCTATGACTCGTAACCAACGGAAAGTAGTATGGGCTACACTCACAAAACAAATCCATAAACGATTTAGAGATTCAATCACACACTTAGTATTTTATTTTTCTTCTTTTTGTTCTTCAATGGAGTTTTTCAACTTTTGAGAGAATGGTAGAGAAGAATAAGAAGGTGGCTAGGGTTGCATAATAGAGAGAGCTTGACAAAAGAGAAATAAAAATCTCATTTTTATACTTAGGGTTATTTGTTTCCAAAAACAAACAAATCCTTAGCCTCCCATTTCTCTCAATTTTCAGCAATCACCTTGTATCAATAGGAAATTTGTAACATCAAATATATTACATAATTATCATCTTAATGACAATTTAAATATCTCATTTAAAGAGTTGTTAAATCCAATTTAAGACTCGTGATTTCCAAAAACTCTTCCCCTTATTTTTGTATAAGAATCGGCCAAGCAAGGAATTTAAAAAATTTTGTAACATCAAGTCTTTAATTCCATAATTAAAAGATATGTTACAAAATCAAATAGTTTTACCTTTCATAAAGGTGTAACTTCCAAATTTAATTAAGGATTTCCAAAACTCAATGTTTGAAATTCCATAATGGCCTTATTAAATTATATCTAATATAATCTAATAATTATACATTAATAATTATCATATAATTATTAAAATCATATATTAACATTTATATATAGTTTTAAGTGTGACATAATTAATATTATTAATCATATTAATAATATATATTCTTTTGTAAGTATATAATTGGACTATCCAGTTATACTAAATCCGCTACAGTGAATCAAGCTAGCACGGGGACCAAATGGACCTACGGTTCCGAGCTCCAATAATCTCGAAATATTAATTAAGCTCTTAATTAAATATTCTGAATTATTAACTCCGGGTTATTCCACTAAAAACCTGAAGTTGCACTCTCGTTGCCGCAGATGATATATTAAGTCGAACCAAGTCGGTGTCCACCGATATAGTCATTACATACGAATTGACCCTTCATGAGTATCTCGTAATTAGAGCCGGATCATAATGTCTGTTATACCCCTCTAATTATTTTTTACCTTAAGTACCATTGATTCTCTAATGAACGATTTATTCATAAATATTATGAATTTTAATCTTTCTATTCGTAATAGAGAGACTTGAGCGCTCAAATCGTTCAAGTACCGAATCAACCCTTAAGAAAGATACTCATCTACTTCTAGTAAGAATGAGTGAACTCCATGTCTATGTAAAACGTTCCCAGCTACAAAACAAACTGTGTCCCCAAAGTACGTAGCTATTGGTCGGGACTGCTACACCAACCTCACCTTTGTAAATCAAAAGACATAGCCTGCCATGCAGGAGTTTGTAGTACACTCAGGATTAAGATCAATCTATATATGACCATCTAGTAGATCGAAATGACTTTCTTAGTCTAACGGATATTATAGAAATGTCATTTCCATCTGGGTCCAGTCCTATATGATCGCATCGTACAAGGTGCCTATATTCTCATGTCTCTACATGGACGATCCGGATCAAGATCGCCATACAAATATAGAATGGACCGCAGCTATAGATAAACTACAAACAAAGTACCCACTTTGTTTGCTCTCTATGGACTATTTAAGATTATTAACTTCATACTTAAATCCTCTTGTGTATGACACTCATACACTAAGTCTGAAGGCACATAAGCAATCTAGGGTATTTAAGATGATATACAATATGCGAAAATTAAACAAGTAATTTGATAAATGAATAATGCATCATTTTATTTCAAAACACATAAAACTGTTTACATCACATGTAGCTCTATGGCATACATTCCAACATATGTCTATCATGTAAGGAAATTTATTAAAGGGTTATCTATCCTCAAGGAAGATCGTAGGCTATTAAGTCTAAGGCTGAAACCTAAAATTCATTTGTCAAGTTTTTTTAAGTTTACCAGATCAATCTTATTAATGGCCAGTTAACAAGAATTATTAAGCTTAAGACTTAATAAGTATACCTTTATATTACCCAAACTATAAAAGAACCCCTTATAAATCGGTGATATTGGAATTCATTACAATCCCGGATAAGGGTTTAGCTACGACACATATTTACGGCTAGTAAAAACTTAAATAAAATAAAAGACATAAAATAAAGGCGGAAAAGTAAATGCTAGAAATTAAAAATGTAAAAGTACAATAAAAGAAAATGTTGGGGGTTAAAGGATTCACTTTTATCACTACTATTTTAGATATCTCCCTTAATATATATATTAACTTTGCGTGATATTACCAACCAGCCATAAAGGAGGTATCCTGATTAAGTCAAATTAATAATTAATTACCAACCGACCAACCAGGCGGTATCCTCATTAAGTAAGATTAAAACCAATTTCAATAATTACCAACCGACCATAAGGCGGTATCCTCATTAAGTCAGGTTTTAAATAGTTTATATATTATAATTAAGGGAGATTAATCTAAATATTAGTAATAAAAGCTTTACCTTTAACCCCAGTAAGGGGGAGTTACCTCCTCATTACTGAAAAGTAAAAAACTGAAAAGTAAAGAAAGGAAAATACTATTGCGTAAAAGTAAATTGCAGAAAGTAAAGACTGAAAAGTAAAGAAAAGAAAGTGCAAATGCGAAAATTAATTACTGAAAGCTGTAAATAAACAAACAAGATACAATCTTCTTAGTATTCTTAAGGGATTACATAGAATAAAGTATGAAATTTACAAATGAAATGGCTTGGTATTTATAGGCAAAATTTTGCCTTCACCAATTTCTCCACCAATTTCTCCACTAATTTCTCCACCAAACATGCCACCAAACATGGCACCAAATCCTACAGCATGTTTGGTGGAAGTTTGACAATTTTATTTTTTTATTTTATTTTATATTTTGAAAATGACTATAGTAATTACACAAAATATACTGGATTATTCATCAATTTCGGTCTCGCAAAATTCAGAATTAGAAAATATTTAAAACTTCAAAATTGTAGATCTTTGTGTTTTCTTTACTCTGGAACTTGAATCAGCTCAATCGGATATCGGATGAAAAAGTTATGGCCAAAATACCAAACTTGCGCAAAATTGGAATTTAGGACTGCACTCCGTGACGAATATAGTAAATTTTCATTTTCGCCATTTTTTACTCCGGATTTCATCATTTTATCCCCGATTTGATTCCATTGAGTCCCGATACTTTATTTATCTGTAAAAGTATAAAACACATAAAAATACATCAAAACGTTCATCAAACCCGATAAATTAAACAAAATATTAGGTAAAATGGGCGGTAAATATTGATATATTTTCTGCTCATCAACTGCATAATCAATGATGATGTCACCATAGGCTCATGTTGTGCAGCAAGAACCTCAGACATGGATGCTATCAAATAGCTATGGGCCTTCTCATCGGCTTTAATCTATAGGCATTACGTGCAGCTCTGCCAGTATAGGTGCTGGCTCAGGAGGACATTCCTCCATTATGAAAAACTTAAGGTCTTCACAGACCAAGATAGCATTCATGTCACATTTTCATTTAACATAATTATCCCCGGTTAATTTTTCTTATTGTTTGAGAATTGAGATAATTGCATATGCCATGGCTGAAAAATAATAAACATGCATTCAATCATTCATTCATTGCATATTTGAATTGTCAAACATTTAGGCATAAAATTAAACATGAAGCATGATCAATGTTGTTGGGGCAGTTGTGGAACCCCTAGGGTCGGATCGGTGCCCCGCTCAGCGAAAATGGGTCGAACCCATGGATATCAAGTTTGGGTATAATTTTAAATTATTTAATGAGATACTATATTCCATTACGAGTGTATAGGAAAAAATCGAGACTGAATCGGAGTCCGAAATCTCTAGAACCAGAAAAAACAAAATCAGTGCGCGTACCCACGCGCGCTACAGTGATGCGAGCACTGTGCGTGCTACAGTGCGCGCTAAACTATCATAACAAAATTGATTAGTCTTATTTCAACATTAAGCTATGTGATCAAGCATCTAATACACAAATAAACATAGCATAGGAGAAGATCAAACATTACCTAATAAACTTGATGCAAGATCCAATCTACCTCTCCTTTGTTGAAATCGTCGGAGAACCTTCAAGGTGTGTAAGCTTGACTTCAATATCCAACATTGATTTCCAATGCTAGCAAGCTTCACTTCAAGATCTAATCTTAATTTCTCCAAATTGAAATGTTTTAGAGACCTCACAAGCTTCTCTAAACACTTCTCTAACTTAGGCTAATCGCTCTAAGAATTTGGTTGTATTTGTACTTGTAATTAAAACCTTCCTAAAGCTTGTTATTTATAGCAAAGCTTCCAACTATTAGGAATCACGTGTGAGTCATTCAGTATTCGCTCCAACGAATACCCACATGTCTATACGAGCTTCATTTGCTCATGGTACAGCGGGTTAAACTATTGGAACTCCAATTCCAATATACGACATGTGTTGGTCTTCTAGGTTTTAAGAATTAGACCGTATTCTGAAACCAACGACTATGAATTTCTACTTTAAGAATAGTTTATAATAGTAAGACTATCCCAATTTCGGACCACCTAGTGTCCAGTATTACTAAATGACTATTCTAAGGTCGATGTTATTCTCACCATATTTATACATCAATCTAATATGCATAATGACAGTACCATTAATGAGGTTGAAATGAAAATATAATTATTTTGTTAATAAATAATAAAATATAATGGACAATATATTTATTCGGATTGGCGCTTCAAGCACTTATTGGGGCGGTTGTGGAACCCCTAAGGTCGGATCGGTGTCCCGCGCAGCAGAAGTGGGTCTAACCCGTGGATATCAAGCATGGGTGTAATTTTAAAATATTTTAAAATATATTAATTTAATGAAATACTATATTCCATTATGAGTGTATAGGAAAAAAATCGAGGCTGAATCAGCATCTGGAAACTCTAGAACGGAGGAAACAAAATTGAATGCGCACGCGCACTATGCGTGAAAACTATTTTTTTTTAACATCACATTCAGCTCTCTTTCCAGAGAGCTGAATGAATTAAGGTATTCTACCCTAAATCCTTTCAACCTTCCCTAAACAATTCAAAAACACTCAAAATTAATTTTTAACATCAACACATATTATAAAACAAAAATCAAGTTTTTCAAAATATCAAATATTTTTACAAAAACATAAAATTATTCTAAATATGTATTTGCGTAAACTTTGATCGAATCCGCAATACTAGGTATAACATCAAGTTCTGTGATAAAATTTCTAATCCATACAGCTTTTTAGCAGTTTCTGAAGCCGCTATAAATTCCGCCTTAGTGGTGGAATCAATTGTTGAGCCTTTCTTTGAACATCACCAATTAACCACACCACCATTAAGGGTAAGTACGTAACCTGATGTAGATTTTCTATCATTCGGATCTCCCTAGAAGTCGGAGTCTATATAACCATTAACTAGTATCTCATTTTCTCCATATATCAGAAACTTATCCCTAATACCCTTAAGATATTTTAGGATATGTTTCACGGCTGTCCAATGATCATTACCTAGATCAGATTGATATCGGATGGTCATACTGATGCCGAAACTGATTCCAGGTCCAGTACATAGCATAACATACATTATGTTTCCAATACAAGAAGCATATGGCATGATAGAAATTCTAACATTCTCTTCTTCAGTCTAAGGTGCCATTTTCTTTGAAAGATGTATGTCATATCGGAAATGTATATTTTTTACCTTCCAGTTGGTAAAACTGTACATTTCTAACCTCTTATCAATGTACATCGATTGCGACAACCTTATAAGCTTCCTAACTCTATCCCGGTAGAGTCTTATACCTAGTATATAAGAAGTTTCACCCATATCTTTCATGGAGAAGTTCTTGTAAATGTAGACTTTAACACTTTGCATCAATTATATATCATTTCCTATTATAAGGATGTCATCTACATACAATACTAAGAAAATTGTCATGGTCCCGCTCACTTTCTTATAAACACATGGTTCTTCCTCGTTCTTGATGAATCTAGATAATCTAATTATTTCATCAAAATGATGATTCCAGCTCCGGGATGTCTGTTTAAGTCCATAAATAGACTTTCGGAGCTTACAAACCAAGTTTGAAGTCTCACTGGATATGAAAACCTCAGGTTGTTCTATATAGATATCCACCTCAAGGAATCTATTTAGGAAAGTGGTTTTCACATCCATCTGCCATATCTTATAGTCGTGATATGCAACAATGGCTAAAAGAATCCTAATGGATTTTAGCATGGCTACTGGTGAAAAGTTTCCTCATAGTCAATCCTAGGATGTTGAGTGTAACCTTTCGCTACCAGTCGGGCCTTAATGGTTTCCACCTTTCCATCGGGCCCACGCTTCCTTTTGTAAACCCATTTACATCCTATATGTTTAACTCCTTTAGGAAGTTCAAATAAGTCCTAGACTTGATTGTCATGCATAGAATCCATCTCGGATTTCATGGCTTTCTGCCATTTTACCAAATCGATATCCAATATCGCTTCCTTATACGTAGTCGGATTTGTTTCCTCCAATAGGGAAACATCAAGGCTCGCATCAGATGTTAAAAATAATATCTCACGAGGCTTTGATATTCTATTCGACTTACGTAGAACTTGTGTTGTAGATCCTTCTCCTAATTGGATCTATGGTTCCATCTCAGGTTCCTTAATATTGGGATCAAACTCATCAAGTTCAATCTCTCTACAATTCCCACTTTCTCTCAAAAATTGCTTTTCAAGAAAAGTGACAAAACGAACAACAAATACATTTCGTTGCTCGGAATCATAGAATTGATATCCCATGGAATTATCAGGATATCCAACGAACCTATATTTATACCATCTGGGTGCTAGTTTATCTTGCTGCACAACTCTAATGTATGCAGGACAACCTCAAATCTTTAAATGCCTAAGACTTGGATTTCTACCGAACCATATCTGATAGAGGGTCGTAGAAACAGTTTTCGATGAAACTCTATTAAGTATGTGGGCAGCAGTAAGTAAAGTGTAAGCCTAAAGGTAATAAGGAAGATCTGTTTAGCTCATCATTGTTCGCATCATATCCAATAAAGTACGGTTTCTACGCTCAGACACATCATTGTATTGACGTGTTCCTGGTGGGCTATATTGGGCAAGAATTCCATTATCCCTTAAAATAATTTCTGAATTTTTCACTCATGTATTCACCGCCTCTATCTGATCTAAGGCACTTGATGAATTTACTGATTTATTTTCTACTCTGTTTCAGAATATTTTAAACTTGTCAAATGTTTCTGATTTATGTCTCATCTAATAGACATATCCATATCTAGACTTATCATCTGTGAAAGTCATGAAATATGTTGAACCATTATGAGCGGCATGATTTAACGGACCACTCACATTGCTGTGTATTAGCTCCAATAAATCTCCAGCACGGTGTCCAACACCAAGAAATGTGGCCTTTGTCATCTTCTCTTGGATGCATGACTCACAAATTGAATAAGAATCTAAGTTAAGATTTTCAATCAAACCATCATTTACCAATTTAGATAGATGCATAACATCTATGTGGACCAATCTCATATTCCATAATTCAGTATTATTTAATTCAGATTTCATACTTGTATTTTCCTTTACATTAAAGACATCTCTATATGTTTCTAAATATAGTGACCGTTTGATAAAGAACATTCACATTCACATTCACATTTTAATAAATTATCTTTATCATATAAACATAAAGTTTCATCCTTAATGTTTATTTTATATCCCCATTTATCTAAAATTGGCAGTAATATTATTTGTCTGATAAGTGAGGGTACATAATAACAGTCTTGTAATTTAATTTACAACCATTGGAGAGATCTAAAACAATCGTTCCTACGGCTTTAACATCCAATGTCTTGTCATTTCAAACTCTAAGCTGGATCTCCCCTTTATTCAGCCTTCTTTTTACCCTCATTACCTGCATAGAGTTGCAAATATGAGTAGGACTGCCGGTGTCCAACATTCATCCACTATTTGTATTTAAGGCTAATGAGATGTTAATAATTATAAAAATATAAAGCGTACATGAGGACATTGATCACGAGCTATTTAGACATTAATCACGAGCTATTAGACATTGATCACGAGCTATTTGTGATTTTGTTCCTTTGCGCTTCTTGGAGTTCTTTTTTGCCATATTTTTCCCCATCTTTATTTTCTTTGACTTCCCATAAGTCTTTGAAGAGCCATCTCCACCATGGAGGTACAATGTGGGGTTGTCTTTCCTCAAATTATGCTTCATTGTACGTAACATATTATGAAGTTCTTCATAGCTAGCTTGTATCGAGTGCATATGGAAGCTTAATACGAAGCCAGCATAAGAACCATGCAAAGAAGATATAATCAAATTATGGCCCAGCCGTTCATCAATCACAATGCTTTGTCGTTCCAGGTATCGAATCTGGTCGATCATGTTCAAAACATGAATGTTGATAGCTCTTTCATCCTTGAGTTCAACACGGAATAATTCCATAGACCTTCGATAAAGTTCGATCTCTTGATTTGCCTCGAACAACTCCTTGAGTGTTCGCATAATGCTTCAAGTAAATGATACTTCAATGTCTTGTCTCAGTAAATCTAGAATCATCGATCCCAAAATGTAGGATTTCACCTTAAGATTATGATCATTCCATCTATTAAAAGTTTCTCGCTCTTCTGGAGTGGAGTCAGGATCGATTGGCAGTGGATTGACAGTTACATAAGTCAACTTTTCAAACTCCAAGACAATGCGTATGTTCATTTTCCATTCTAAATAGTTCTCGGCTCCTTTTAGTTTATTTGTATCCAAAAGTCTCATCAATGAATTAGCGGCAGCCATATATAAGACAATATTTTAAATAGTAGCAGAATAATTTCATTTCAAAATAATAACACTAATTGATTATGGAATTTTAAATCTATTAGTGTCATCTCACTACTTTACGTAATTATGTAATCTCTATTAATGGAAAAATAGAAATTTGACTATCAAAATTTCATAGCGGGAAGTGGATCCCATGACATTTACTCCAGCCTCACACTAATGACGGTATTGGCTTTTATAAACTCATTAGGTAGACCTTCTGGATCAATCACTTCATGTGACTCCTAGTTTGGTCCTGAACCATTTCATATCCTCACACTAATGACGATATTGGATTAAGACGTGTTTTAGGTGTATATTTGTCAATTTGCACTAATGAGCTTCGTATGTACACCCTCACACTAATGATAATATTGGGTGACTGCGTTAACTCATCACGCTACATCCAATATTTTACCGTAACGACCTAAGTTCTGAGAACTTATACCCTCACACTAATGACGATCTTGGATATAAGTAGTAAGAACTCATTCATCTCCGTATTGACAAGACGGACCTTCTAATAATGCTCCAACATTACTAAGACTATTACCTAAAATAAAGTAATCACCTAATCATGAGAGATTTATGAAAATCAAGTCACTAATTTAATTAGGTCAAAATTTTAAATTTAAAACATGCTTTACATATCCAATATTTCTTATGCATAATTAAATTAAAATACAGAGGCATAGATTCGAATACATGTCTAATATGCAACATGTGTTATGTGGTTAAGTCTTGCTACTGATACCATTCTGTTGGGGCGAATGTTGAACCCCTAAGATCGGATCGGTGTCCCGCACAGCGGAAGTGGGTCTAACTCGTGGATATCAAGCATGGGTGTAATTTTAAAATATTTTAATTATTGAAATATTATATTCCGTTACGAGTGTATAGGAAAACAATCGGGGTTGAATCGGAGTCTGGAAACTCTAAAACGGGAGGAAATAAAATTGAGTGTGCGCTCGCGCTACAGCACGCACTGTGCGTGCGAACTATTTTTTGTTTTAAACATCACCTTCAGCTCTATTCCAGAGAGCTGAAGTAATTAGAGTATTCTACCCTAATCCTTTCAACCTTCCCTAAACACTTCAAAAACACCCAAAATTAATTTTTAACATCAAAACCAACATCAACACATGTTATAAAATAAAAATCAAGTTTTTCAAAATATCAAATATTTTTACAAAAACATAAATTTATTCTAAATACACATTTGCGTAAATTTTGAATCCAAAACACAAACCAAATTAGAATCCAACAATGAAGTGACTCATGAATAATTATAGGTCACCCAAAGGTGGCCAAGTGATTATAAAATGGTAGCTTTAAATCTAAGTTATTATCTAGAGTTCCAAACTCTAATTTTATGTCTATTTATAACTTCCAATTACAAGCATATTGTGTTTATACTTCCAAAGTATCCTAACACAATTAATTAGCCTAATTTCAACATTATGTATCTAACTATTGATGGTGGTGTGTACTTCCAACTATTAGGAATCACCTGTGAGTCATTCAGTATTCGGTCCAACCAATACCCACACGTTTATACGAGTTTCCAAAACCCATGGTACATCGGGTTAAACCATTGGAACTTCAATTCCAATATACGACATGTTCTAGTCTTCTAGGTTATAGGAATTCGACCGTATTCCAAAACCAATGATTAGGAATATATATACTTTAAGAATAATTTATAATAGTAATACTTATCTCAATATCGGATCATCCAGTGTCCAGTATTACTACAAGACTATTCTAAGGTCGATGTCATGCTTAACATATCTATACATCAATCTAATACACATAATGACAATACCATTAATAAGGTATGAAATGAAAATGTAGTTATTTTATTAATAAATAATAAAATATATAATTCGGATTGGTACTCCAAGCACCAACTCTAACACATATAATAAAATATGGTAAGCAAATACTGTTTGAATTCATAAATAAATTACAGCAATAATCAGATAACACTTTGAATAATATAGAGCATGCCTCAAATGGGCATGGCCTCAAAAAGGCTTGGCTAGACATGGCCATGGTGGGCCGGATATAATGTAAAATGTTTGGTCGGACTTACCGGAAGTCTGGATGGATGTATTGTGTAACCCAGAAGCGCAAAATCACAATAACAGCAGGTAAAATAACATTGTAGCATGATTACATAAATAAAATGGCATAATAAACAATAAGTGACCGTATGGCTACACTACACATGCACAAAAGGGTAAATCTAGGCAGCAACGAGGTAACAATAACAAACATGAAATAAGTCATAACAAAGTAGTAAAAATTACTAACACAAGTATGTGAATTGAACATGTCAGAATACATATCTTTCCAGACTGGCTTCGAATGAGCACTTAAAGTCTGGACATGTTCATCAATGTCCGGCCAGATGTATGATGAGTCCGGCTGGATATCCTTCGTGGATTAGAAAGTGAACAAGAACATGCATACAAGTAAAAGGAAGAACATGTATAATAATAAACTAAACAATGGAGTAAACAATTCCATGCGAATTATTATTCAATGACAAACTGAAAGTAAACATGAAGAAGTGAAATATTAAATCAGTGATGTGGCCTGATAAAGTGTGTACATGTCCGGCCGGACGTGTATCATGTCTGTGTAGGCATTGCGTTTTTGCATGTGAAACCCGATGATGAGCCTCATTAGGAGGCACTACCTTTTAAGTTGCGGAAACCGCGGGAAACGGATGTCGAAAGGGAAGAGTCAAGAATTGACTCATGATCGGATTAAATTCGCTAGATTAGCTTCGGGTTACTTGTTGGATTTCCGTTTAAAAATTTATTCTCGGCCCAAAACCCTGCCAACCGCTTAACCTTGGCCCAAAACCCATGCAACCCACACGCCCAAGCCCACTTAAGACACATCCAAATTAATTAAATATATATTTAACACATGTGTAATTAAATAAAACAAATAAAATCAAAATAATCACCTACCAAAATAATAAAATACTTACACAAATTAAAGAAATCTCATGCCTAAACAAGACAATTCAAATATTTTAGCTTCCTAATTTGAACCAATCTTGTCTCCAATCAATATTAGGATTTCCTTGTTTGACACTAAATCATATCCTAATTAAATGCACCAAATCCCTTCCTTGTCAAGCAAGGATAAACCCTAGCCCTTGTCTATATAAGAAACCCAAAACCAAGACATTCATCTCCTCTCACTCACGGCAAAAACCACAACAATAAATCCTAAGAACCGCACACCTCTCTCTTTCGCTCATCTTTCTCCCTCTCATTCACCAAACACAAAACAAATAAACAAACCCTTAACAGCCACCTAACCCTCATGTTGCACTCCACTCACGCACTCACAAAACACACACACTCGCCTCACTTGACACGTCCAACACCACGCTCACTCACCACTCAAACACAACAAGCCACACAAATCCACTCACGAGCAAATGACACACTCACAACCCCCATCCACGTTCACAGCCTTTCACGCATAGCCACCTGCCACCTTTAATTCACGCACATAACTCTGCACTTAATCTCCACGCATAAAGCCCTCCACTAAAGAAGCCACCGACCGAATCAATAGAAACACGTCCCTAGCCTGCCCATTCACGCAACAACCAATAAACCCCCCCTAAAAATCATACAAACCAGCCCTCATTCTGACCCTAGAATTCACGTGGATCACCCCTCATTCCGCCTCTCTTATTCACGCATACATACCCTAAAACAGCTGCATCACACAAACCCACTACACGCCCAACACTATCCTCTAAAACTGCCCAAAACAGTCCCCGAATTAGCCTTAAAACAGTCCACAAATTGCCTAAAACAGTGACAAAAATAGTGACCAGAAAAAACAGCAGTAAAACAGCAGCAAAACGGAGTCAAAACAGTAGCTTGAGCAGTGAAACAGCGAAGAAAGACGTAGACCAGTGAACCAGAAAAGTTACAGAGTGATAGCCCTTCCGACAGACTTGTAACGCGCTTCCGAAAGTCGACATAAAATGTTAGACCTGAGGGTATTTTTCACATCAATTTTCATTCATATTTTTATTGTTTACTGAGTTTCGTTTGCATGATTATTGTGGAGTGATGTATGTTGTGGCCCTTGAATAAAATGAAAAATGTGTCGCCTCTCGTGGTATATAGGATGGAAACCCGGACATAAATTTCATAGCCGATTCTGAATGGACGGTAGTATGATCTGTACTCGGGATACAACTCCACGTACCACTTGAGTAAACAGCGCATATTTTGTTTTATGTTGTTTTGATGTGTTTATTATTCGTTATTTAATTTCTGCATGTTATTCGTTTGTGTAATGATGTGATCGAGCGCATGGGCTTAGTAAGTTGGATTAAAGGTCCCCTATTTTGAGGGGTTAAAATCCTTTACCACGATGCTTTGCCGCGCCGGTTGATGTATATTCGGTTGAATGTAAGATGTGTTCAATCGGGTATACGAAGTCTGATATTGTTGTCTTTTTTTTATATGCATTATGTGATCAAGCGCATGGGTTTAGTAAGTTGGATTAAAGGTCCCCTATTTTGAAGGGTTAAAACCCTTTACCACGATGCTTTGCCGCGCCAGTTGATGTATATTCGGTTGAATGTAAGATGTGTTCAATCGGGTATACGAAGTCCGATATTGTTGTCTTTTTTTTATATGCATTATGTGATCGAGCGCATGGGTTTAGTAAATTGGATTAAAGGTCCCCTATTTTGAGGAGTTAAAACCCTTTACCACGATGTTTTGCCGCGCCGGTTGATGTATCTTCGGTTGAATGTAAGATGTGTTCAATCGGGTATACGAAGTCTGATATTGTTGTCTTTATTTTTTATATGCATGATGTGATCGAGCGCATGGGCTTAGTAAGTTGGATTAAAGGTCCCATATTTTGAGGGGTTAAAATCCTTTACCACGATGCTTTGCCGCGCCGGTTGATGTATATTCGGTTGAATGTAAGATGTGTTCAATTGGATATACGAAGTCTGATATTGTTGTCTTTATTTATATATGCACTATGATGTGATGCGCATGGGCTTAGTAAGTTGGATTAAAGGTCCTCCATTTCGAGGGGTTAAAAAACCTTTACCACGATACTTCGCCGTGCCTTTTAGCCCGTTATTATTTATTAGGTGTCATCTATTTATTCTTTCATGTATGTGTCATGTTGTTTACTGCATTTTGGAGGTCACTGCTGTAACCCCGTTCGAACGCGTTTCAGAACGCCGCACGAACGCATCTGTCTACTCCCGTTTGAACGTGTTGTCAAACGTTATACGAACGAGAACCTTTTGTTTACCGTTCGAACGCGTTTTCGAACGCTGCACGAACGCGCATACACTGAACTGAGTCCTTTTCATCACATGTCATGCATAATTGTTTCTTAGGTGATTTCTCTTGTATCATGTAATCAATCATACTATTTGAATTCCTGCATTTATTTATTTGATGTGTTCATGAGATGGTATTCAAGCATGATTAGGCTGTTAGTATGCTATTTGGTTCTTAAGCATGATTTAGCCCATTTAGTTGTTCATTTTCAAGCATGATTAGTCATTTATTTTGTGTTGGGAATTCGCATTATGTTTAGTTTTGTTCTTTATTTTCCGCATTATATAATTGAGGTATGTCATGAGATTATTGTATGATATTGTCGTTATAATGGTTTATTGTATGCATGCGAACTTATGAGTAAATCATCCTTGGAAATATGTTGCTTAGGCTTGGTTAGATTATTGCACAAATCATTTTATTACAAATGGCATGAGAAAGGGACCATTCTGAACCCAACGGTTTGAGGTCTTCCCTTGCGAGGGGTGAGTGCGGCCTTAAATCTTTGTCCCGGTTCACACCGGGTGGCGACTCCATTATTTCTCTGGTTTAGTCCCCTGTGGGCTACTCTGTACTCCCAACTAGGCCGCGAGCCTAGAACAGCATGCGTCGCCCAGTTCCTGTGTTCCCACAGTCTGGCCAGAGATATTGTGTCTAAACAGAATCTCAAAAATACGTAGAAATAAAATGAGGCCCTCGGTTCGTACATTTTTTTCTTATTGTGGCTCAGAAAACACCTCAGATCAGGTTGAAGGGAACTCCAAGGAATTGATGTTTGTACTTTTATTGCTAGAGTATTAGTTTCTCTTTTTCAGCCTTTTTTCTTCCAAAAATCCTCTTTCCATATTAGCTCCCCAAACACTTAAAAAATCTTCCCCTTTTATAGTGAAACGGAGGGGGGCTGAGAATAGAAGGGGGAGCAAAATCCCTCATTCCCCTCTAATTTGTCCCGAGTGATTGGCAATCAAAACGTCAGACACAGTTTGAACCATATCCGGCTGGATTTAGGGTTTGGGATGTATATCCGACCGGACGTAATCAAGCCTGTAATTCCAACTATTTGAATTTTGCATGTGTGCTGACAGTTTGATACATGTCCGACCGGATGTTAAATTTGAATTGTATATCTGATCAGACATAATTAGGTTCATTAACTTCAGTAACTGATAATTTGCTCGTTTAATGATAGTTGTGTTATGTCCGGTCGAATTTAGGATTTTTTTAAAGGAATATTCGACCGGATTTATTGGCTAGAGAAAAGGTAGGGCGGACATAGGTGATGTCCGGCTGGTTTTTGGTCATATTCCCCGGAGTTCCTTTCCTTTCTATCGTTCATCCTTACAATTTCCTAATTTTCAGATGGTGTCTCCGTAAGAGACTTATCATCAGGTTATGTGTAAAAATACAGTGTCTACAGTCACTTAAAAACACCTTCAATCAGTATTAAAAAATACATAAAAAAATCCACCGGAATCAATTATTATGTTTTTAAAATACAACAAAAACAAGAGAATTCAATTAAGTTCTCATCCATTTATTACTCATAATACAAAATTTTACACTTCAATGCAATAATGCTATTAAATTTCACACTTCAATCATTAATCATATATCTAAACATGATTACCAAATGGCATACACATCAAAAAAACAATTATGGTAACAATAAATTGGGAAATATTAAAGCAAGAATAATGCGAATTTGGGAATCAATAAACATAAAGACTTCAAAATTCTACGGAATTAAAATGATTTTGATTGATGAAAAGGTAATAACAAGCTTATGAATAGATAGCATAAAGCCTCGCAAAGCCCTTTGTTTAGAAGAAAATAAAATATAAAAGTGTTATGAATATTTGATGAATCATATTTATGAATGTATCCAAGATTCTTCCCATTGCTTTTCCAACTTATCATCTCCATGCCTTCTCTCATTATTTTCATAAATTAAGGATTATTATTTTTTTTATATTTATGATTTATTATTTACTACTTAAGAGTGATATACCTATAAAATAAGGGTTTTACCTCGTATTTTTACAATTGAGAACTATCAATAATAATAATAAAAAAAAATGACTTCATATGATTAAAGAAAATACGTTACATATTTAATGATGTTTGCAAATGAGCACGCAACACTTGCAAAAGGAGATTAGTGAGATTATTAAGAGTAAAACCTTCTATCGCGGGTAGGGTTGGCAAAACGAATCAACGAATCGAATTTGTATCGAATCCTAAACGAATCGAATCGAAATATGATGGATTCGTATTCGATTCGTTTATTAAACGAATCCTAATATCAGAATTCGTATTCAATTCGTTTATTAAACGAATCGAATACGAATATTCGTTTAGTCATGATATTATTTAATATCATAATTTACTATAGTTGATTTACATTAATTCTTCATAAATATATACATATAAAATATGTAATTAATATATTTATTAAAAATATCTCACCAAATATTGAAAATATTATTTTTTTCTATGGTAATTAGCCATAATTTCTAGAATCTTAATTGAAAAATAACAATAACTAGTAAAAAAATAATAAAACGAATCCTAAACGAATCCATGAGCTTAAATTCGTATTTGATTCGTTTAATAAACGAATCGAATCGAATTGACCCATTTATTAAACAAATCCATTTTTTCAAATCCGTATTCACTTTAAAGCGAATCGAATCGAACGAATAAACGAATCCTGACCCAAATTACCACCCCTAATCGTGAGTAATTCTCGTTGTCCCCCATTTTTTTTTTTTAAATATTCGAACTTCCATTCTTCAAAAACATATAAAATCTTTATTATTTCAAATTCTTATTTTAAAAAAAAAAAAAATCACTGAACTCACCTGATAATTATTGGCCTTTAGCCCCTCATTTACAGAAGTCCCCATAAATATTTTATTACTATTACTATTTTTTTTTAGATATAAATAGATCTTGTTCATTGCTTATTCAGATCAAATCCAAAACAAAATTACGTAAAATAGAAGCAAATACTCAGATCTTAAGCAAACACAGTTCCAGTTTATTAATTTTAATTTTTTTCCCCTCTCTGTCGCAATTCGATTTTAGCAGGTACATATACTGGGTTACAATTTTTATTATTTCTTGTTAATAAATTTCAGTTTATTAAAGTTATTTAGATCGTGGGTATTTTAGTTTGTTCAAGCTTTATTTGATATGATATGGGATTCATTCAGATCCATTATTGATTTCGTGTCTTTTTAAGCTCTTCATCGATAGATCTAATGTTCAATTGCCATCGTTTGAATTTACTTCTACCCAATTTAATTTAATTGTATTTTGGAACTTCAATTAAGACTTCTGTTGCTAGATTTTGTAAATGACATCAACCATTGAATTTACTTCTACCCAATTGAATTTAACTGTATTTTGAACTAAGCCCTAAATTTATGTTTTTATTTGTTTTGAATGCACTTTCGATGTGAAAACTTAGTTTTTGTAATGGGTTTTGTTAATATGATAATTTTATTGAAGGATAAAATGGAATTTTTTTAATTTTTATGATGCAATTAAGCTTCTAAATGATCTCTGATAAACAAATGCAGTGAGTTTTTGTCCAAATATTGACAAGT
>SKCR01044382.1:0-51010 GCA_019454045.1 Zanthoxylum bungeanum
TCATTGCGGTAAAGATAAGAATAATATATGACTTTGGAAGCTAAATGGGCACAGAGAAAAATAGTACCCGAAGAAATTGTATATTTTTTCTTACCATTTTAACTGTGGTAAAATGGTATCTGATGAGATCTGATGTATTAGTGTTTATAAATCTATCAGAAGTCTAAGAAATTAATCCTTATGATGACATGGAACATGCAAGTACCAGAGGTGAAGAGAGTTAGGATCTAATGTAGAACTAAATTTATAATGAATATTGAATAAATAATTAAGAAATAAATGGGACTCATATAAAACCCACCTTAAATAAATCTTGCCAAATGATTTGCACAAATTTAGTTGAGTACTGAATCATGATGGAGTTATAATAACATGTAATTAAAAACTTCCAAGATTGGTCAAAGTAAATGTTAGGGGTGGGAAAAAAAACGACCGAACCGAACCAAACCGCAAATCGAATCAAACCAGATCGAATTTAAGATTTTTTTTTTTTCTAACGGTTCGGATTGGCCCACCTCAAACGGTTTACGGTTCGGTTCAGATGCTAAACCGAACCGCACCTGTTAAACCGAACCGAACTGTTATAATTAAAAAATTATATATTTTTATAAAAAAATTTACATTTTTCTTTTAATTTTACTTTATGTTTTCTTTTTATTAGTACGTTAATACTTTTATTCTTAATTTTTTTGTTAATATATTTTTTTGTTAATACTTTTATTCTTAAATTTATTTGTTAATGATTTTATTCTTAAATTTTTTGTTTTATGGTTTATTCTTGAAAGTAAGCTGTTGGATTTATCTCTTAATTAGAATGATGGTAGCATCATTATTCGAGGTAATTTTTAAAAAATACAAGAATTAATTGTGACTCATTTTTCAATCCTCTATTGAGTGCATGTGTTTTCTGGAGTCACAGCTTATACCGTATCACTTCATATTATTTGTTCGCTAGACTAGTTTTTTTTGTCTTCACTTAAGTGGATGATTTTTTTTTAAAGTAGAATAATCTGTAAACCGAACCGAACCGAACCAATTCGTAAACCGCTGGTTTAAAATTTTTTCAATCCGAACCAATCATTATTTAATGGTTTGGTTTGAGAGGTAAAAAAATCGGAACATAAAATATGATTTGGTTCGGTTTTTAATAAAAACAAAACCAAACCTAACCACGCCCACCGTAATAAATGCTGTTGAAATGTCTCTAAATTCACTGAGCATTACTTCCAACTGTGACCTGTCTACTAATATATATGCTTTAAATCCTACACCCAAATTCACATACCAAATTTGGCAACTTTCTTCAGGCCCCTTCACTTATGAAAAGACAGAAGACTTGATTATTTATAGACTCTTATCTGAACAAAGAAAAAGTAGATGCTCATAGAACAGTAGCAAGGTACATGAGCTGCTTTATATCACAAGAGAAAAAGAGCCTGATGTGACTCAACACAATACTATAGCTTGAGAAGAATTGAAGAAGCCATGAAATTAAATAACTTCAAGGCTTATGGTGCTGGGTGTATATGTAGTCCAAGTGAGCCTCTGAAATAATTCTTCTCTTCAAACATTCTTCATCTCCATCTTCACATACCTCCATTCCCATTAGCTGCTGTATTCCCCCCAAAAAAAACAAACAAATGAATAATTTTTCTTTCTCAAAAGTAGAATATAATACTAACTGTATGAAATAAAAGAAAAACACGAATTCCAATACATTAGATGAGTCAGTATTTTTCTTATCTAATAACATCAGAACCATTAATGTATGATCAGCAATATATAAGTATGTATAAATTTTATATTTGCTTAAAGATCTATTAATGGAAGCAAGCATACATTCACTGATTCAATTTCCTCCATCCCTTGAAGAGAAACTTCACCACTAAGTTCCTTAACATTTACCTCCGCTTGTCCTGCAAAAAGAGAGGGACAAAAAGTATAACATAATATGAAGGTGCTAGTTAGTTCAACTGAAAACAAAAATAGTTACCTTGTTTGGTTGCTAAGAAACTGGAAGAGATTTTGGATGAGAAAATGAGAAAGATGAGGAGAAGAGCTGTGAAGTGAAAGCTTTGCTTCATGATGTATGCTTAGCTTAGCTTAACACAACACACAAAGAGAGGAGAGATTAAGAGAGATGAACTTTTGGAAGTTGAGGTGGTGTAAGAAGGGGAAGAGTGTGGATATAAATAATAAAATACATGATAAAAATAGCAAAATCTCTTTTTATGTTCAGTTAAATTATTTTAAAATTAAATGAAATCCTTTCCAAAGAATTTTGTTATAAATATTTTGTGTTTTTATTATAAAATATTAGGAGATTTTACTTAATTTTAAAATATAATAAGTGTTTCACTTAATTTTTCAGAAAATTTCAGTAATTTTCCCAAAATACACGCAAATTAAGAAACCAACTGATGCAAAGTCACATGAAGGGGCTTCCAAGAAGGGCAGTTTTTACAGTAAGTGGCTCATAGTGTGTGGCTCAACACTATCCTCTTATTTTACTAAAACTCCAATAGTCCAATTCCATGCTTGTGTTGGGTGACAACACACCACTATAATATAATTTTTGTGATGATAGATGAGCTTTAATTAGTGGTCTTATTAGGGTGGGTAAAAATTCATAAGGTTCGTGAGATCTGATATATTATGAATGAATTTTGAGATAATTTTTTATATTTATTAATTAGACTTGTTAGATAAGAATATTGAGATTTCTGTTTAAATAAATGTGAAATCTTCATTATATGGGGAAATTCAATATATTAGGGGTAAAAAAAATTTTATACTTATTAATTAAACAGGAAAGATATCAGTATTTGCATAACGTATCAATTCAAAAATCAATGTAATAGTGGTTGATTGACAGTGTCAGCAAAAGTCAACTTTTTGGACATGCTCACAGCGTTGCCCATCATCACACGTTTTTACCCTTTGAACTTCAAGCATTGTGCTGAGCTGACACTTGTTGCAAGATTTTTAGAGTCGCCATGCAGAAAGCAGAGCATTTTGCTAAAACACTATAAACGATCCCACGTCTGCAATTGCATCACAGATGTAAGTAGACACGCACACAATTTAGTTACTGTTAATTAAACTAATTATTCGATCTATGATTCGGTTGTGATTTTGACAAAATCGAACCTCAACCGAACTTTAACCGGCCGAATCGCACGGTTCGGTTCGGTTTAAAGTTTGATCGGTTGTGGCTCGGACAAAACCGAACTGCAACTGAACCTTAAACCGGTAGAACCGTGTGGTTAGGTCCAGTTTAAGGTTTGATTTTTTTTTTAAATAAATTAAATTATTATAAAAATAATAAAAATTAAGATTTGCTAAAGAGTAAATAAATTTATTTAAATTATTATAAAAAATAAAAAATTAAGATTTACTAAAGAGTAAGACTAATAGTAGACATTGATAATTTAATATTTACTAAAGAGTAAGATTAAATAAATTAATTTAAAAAATTAAGATTTGCTAAAGAGTAAATAAATTAATTTAATTTTTTATAAAAATAATAAAAATTTAAGATTTACTAAAGAGTAAGACTAATATTAGACATTGATAATTTATTTATTGTTTTAAAGAAAAAAAGAGTTTGCACTTATATAAGTTGTCTACGTATCCTCTTAGGGTGTAGATGAATCAAAGCTCACGTAGTTCTGTTACATTTTATTTTTAATAATTTACCACATTAACATTTTATTCATCGTCATCCGGGGAAGGCGGTTTGGTTCTTGTGCCTTCGGTTCCAGTTGTGTCCGTGTTATCATACAAATCTTCAAAAGTTTCCGGCTGATTTTCTTATTCACAAGTTTCGCCCTACACCAATCGTCAAGACACGTTTGAGCTTTTAACGTCTCCGATTTCAACATTGATCTTCTGTCATCAAGAATATTGCCGCTCATACTAAATGTTTGCTCTATAGATACAGTTGAGACCGATGTCGCTAATACTTCCCTTGCAATCACGGTCAGAACTAGAAATAGTCCTTGATATTTTTGCCACCAATCAAGGATAAGAAATTGCTCACCTACCAAAGCACTTTGGGAAAACTCAAAATTTGTCGTTAGATATGCATTAATTTAAGAATTAGTAGTGGTGGTATTAGTGGACTTTGATTTTTTACTTCGCTGCATTAACCAACTTCTACCAACATCAAGCTTAGACTATTCAGTTGGTGTATTCATAGAATGCGTAGTATCAGTTGAATGTTATATCTACTAACATAATCATTATATAAATCAAGTAAAGTTCTCCTAACATTAATCACGGTTCTTTCACCTAATAAAGCATAATAGTTTTATAAAATATTTTTCAAATCTTCAATTTTAAACATTGGATCCAAAACAAAAGCAACAAGATAAAGTAATGGTTTGTCTCTATAATAATTAAGTCATTTTGTCTTCATTGATGCAACATATTTTTTAATTGTATTTGAAGGATCGTCAATGACATTGTTAGGATCATCCAATTCGTTGTTAGGATCATCAAAAACATCATCAAATTCGTTGCTATTATTATTAGGTTCGGCTATTACCCCAACAATGTCAAGGCTTGTAAGGAGAAAAATATTTGAAGTTGGATAATAAACACCACGTAAATTATTCGTAGCATCATTAAAAACTTTTAAATCTCTAAAAAAATTTAACAAACTTCTCAATGACTGGGATATAAACTACATCATATTGATAGTGAACAACAAATGAACATAATAAATCTTTATATTCAAAACTTTCATTTAGTAAAAATAAGTAGAAATCCAACGAGTTGGAACATCACGACCGAATTTTTTCGGCCTAACACAATTTTACTTACAAAAAGTACACCATTCTCTTTTAATTTTAGAATACAACTAAATCAAATTAATTGCTTTTAAATGAGTGTAATATGAGAGTTTAAATATTTCAAACCATCTTGTGCACATAAATTCAAAATATGACATGCACATCGAACATGGAAAAATTTTACCTCCAAAATTTGGCTGGAAAATAGATATTAGCCGATGCATTATCAAATCAAATATTTAAAAAAATTTGCACCAGTCCATATTGTTGTAAAATATTACTAATAATCACATAAATATTATGTGCAGTGTGTGCATCATCAAAAAACCTAAATGCAATAATTATTTTTCGAATAAACCACCAATCAGCAATCCAATGATATGTCACACCCATGTATGAATGTGACTGCCAATGGTCACTCCATATGTCATTACAAATTGAAACACGACCTTTAAGTTTAAAAAATAATTTCCTTCAATTATTTTGACATTTTGCATACAATTCCATTAATTTTCTTTTATATATCATCCTAGTAAGTTTACATGCAACATGATTCAAATTTTCATGTATTAAATCATTAAAAGACGTTTTTTCACCAAAAGTAAAAGCTAAATATTCCATGGCAATAAATTTAGTTAAATTATATTTCCATTGAGATTCATTATATTTAAATAATTTATTAGACGAAGAAGAACCTGGACCGGAAGCAGAAAATCTTGTCATTTATGTTTGTGTTGTATCAATCTCAAACTCAGCTTTATGAGTACTCCTCAAATGACCCGTCATAGTTCTATACCCACCGGTGTATTTGTAATTTTTTCCACAATAATTGTAGACATCATTCTTCTCACCAGTGACATCATTCATGACCAGAGTGAAATATTTTATCAACATTTCAGAACCTCAATTTCTCACTTGAATACGTGAAGTCGTTTCGTCGGTGGTATGTCGAGTGGTATCCTCAGCCTCAGGAATATTTGTGTTGTGTGATGAGCATGCCATTATAATGAAGAGACTGAGATAATAAGAGAATAAATTAATTGAATATATGAGATTTGATAAATTGAGAGAGTGAGAAGAGTAAATGATTTTGTGATTTTGAAAAATGAGTTAAAGGGTTATTTATAGTGTTTTTTAATTTTTTATGATGCTTAAAATACCCCCAAAATATAGTTGTTGGGAGGGGCAAATTAGACATTTGAAGATTTATTATAATAAAAAAATAATTGTTAGGGTTCAAATCTTAAACTGTAAACGGTTCGAATAGTAACCGTTACGGTTCAAACCAGAAATGTAACTATTACTGTTCAAACTTGTCCAACTGTCGGTTTGGGCGGTTGGAATTTTGGTCCAACCTTAACCGAACCAGATTTGGTTGGTCAACGGTTTGGTTACGGTTCGGTTACGGTTTGAAACCGTAACCGTGTGCATGTCTAGATGTAGGCAATTCATGTTATGAAGTGGCAATGACACCTTATTTTCGTACTTCTAATTCTAATTTATTGCTCTGCTCTTAACCAAATTCTATGATTTGGGTTGCTAGGAAAGAATTAAGATGATGAAGATAATCCCACATTTGTCTCTTTAAGTGGTTATTCTTAGAATTTCTTAAATATTATATTCGAATTGAAATCTTTGTGTATTTACATCATTTTTGATGTTCTTATTAATGAATGATTTTAATCCATGTTGATGGTGATTTTTGATCCTGGGGAATGATCAAATACCTATCAGGGGTATAACATGTATTGTACTTAACTAAAAATGGATGATCAAGGTCCAAGGGTCCGGAGAGAAATAAGGGATTTGATGGAGGAACTCGACCTCATGGTGTAGAGGGGTTCTCCAATAGACGAAACTTGTTGATGATGAAGCAAGTTGGGATACCAACCCAATCATCTGGAGGATGTTGATTTAGGATTTTATAAAAAATTTGGTGAAATTCGACCCGATGGATTTTTGACAATGGAGCCCGAATTGATTGAGAGTGTTGAAGGAAACATTTATAATATCATATTCTTCGGTGTGTCGACCCGAGGAACAAAGACGGGATCTCAAGCCGATCAACGTCAAAGTCATGTGACGTATGCCCTAATTGAAAAGATAAGCTTCTGGAAGGATAATGATGAATGTGGGAAAACAATGGTTCTCATTGGAAGTAGCCCTGCCAGCCGTTGTAGGCCGGTGCAGTGGCATAGAGGTGGCATAGCATAGCCGCCATAAGCCGGTGTAGTGACAATGAAATGAGTTATTCTGATTGGCGCATTTAAAGGTAATTGAGGAGAGCTGCGATGGAAATGATGGCAAGGTGACATGGGCTGACATCATTGGTGGTGGAATAGTGGATTTGGAAGTCTATATAAAAGGGGTTGAAGATTCAAATTGAAGGGTTAGAAAATTACGTATCTCACAACTTGTAAAAACGCTAAAAGCTTAAAAACTAGTGATAAAAAGAGAAAGATGATCGGTTACCTGACTTAGTGAGAGAATTGTACCAGGTTAGTGTAAAACCTGAGGTGTATTAACACAGAGAGAGTTCACTTCCCCATTGTAGTTCGGGTCGGTCTTGACCCTAAGTAGTAATAAAATACACCCATTTCTCCCGTGGAAGTAGATTGGAGCCACTCTCCACTGAACCGCGTAAACTATTTGTTTACCTTATTTACCTGTTAAATTTGCTTTGGTTCCTTACTAAACAAAAAAATTCATTTTTGAGGGAGGTTTGTTTGAGGGGTTAATTTCCCATATTGCTCTTGGAACGAGAAACGATCGTCAACAGTTGGCATAGTGTATGGGGATATAGTACGAAAAATAGCAAACACACTAAGACGATGGCAGAAGACAAAAATCATAGAGTTCTGGAGGCCTCAATGGTGGAGTGGATGGAGAAGTTGGAAGAAAGCTCGAGGTTGGAAAGGAAGAATGCCCGGAAAGAAAGGGAGGTAACCCGATCCTTTATGAAAACCATGATCGAGAATATTGAGAGGTTGGAGAGGAAGGCATAAGAACAAGGACAAATATGGCCGAATAGAAGGAGAGAAGAGATTGTCAGCGGGAAGAGAGTAACTGGAGTGGAATGAGAACGAGAAATAGAGAGAAAGAATGCTCATAAGTACTCACAAGGTAAGATTGGTGGTTGTTGTTGGAGTTGGTACTTGGTGTGCCAATCCGAATTATACATTTTATTATTTATCAATAAAATAACTACATTTTCATTTCATACCTTATTAATGGTATTGTCATTATGCGTATTAGATTGATGTATAGATATGCTAAGAATGACATCGACATTAGAATAGTCTTGTAGTAATACTGGACACTAGGTGGTCCGATATTGGGATAAGTATTACTATTATAAACTATTCTTAAAGTAAATATTCCTAGTCATTGGTTTTGGAATACTGTTGAATTCCTATAACTTAGAATACTAGCACATATCGTATATTGGAATTGGAGTTCCAATGGTTTAACTCGATATACCATGAGTTTTGGAAACTCGTATAGACGTATGGGTATTGGTAGGACTGAATACTGAATGACTTACAAGTGATTCCTAATAGTTGGAAATACAAACCACCATCAATAGGAATCTCCTCGAGTCGAGTAGTATATGTAATCATTTGACTGTAGGATAACATTGATTTTGTGTGAGATTCTCCACACTTTGATGCCATGTGTGTCAGAAACCTTTCATGGTATGGCCTCTAGATGTTCGTTGGGTTTGGACCGATACATTCAGTAATCAAGTGCGAAGCAAGATAGGATCTGTCGGCCCGTATGTGTGCCATAAGGGGTTTAGGTATCTATGTGAGTAAATTCACGATTCTTAAAGCTTTGGCCAAAGTCGATCACCTAGGGTGGATCGCATCAGTTATGAAGAATCGTGGACATGTCGACATGAGATGTGCGCCTGGAAAACTTGACAGTGTATTCTATGTTTCCTAAGCACAACTCGGATAGCCTACGACAGAGGATTGTTAAACATATGTGATGACCTCGACTTGTATAGTTCAGAAAGATCTTTCATTTTCTTCGCGAATTCGGAGATGGCCGACTTGCGTACATATTAGCTAGGCTTATATGACGAATGTGTCTGAACTTAGAGAGTCTCAATATAAAGTGTACTCGTTGAGTACTTAGATAGCCGATTAATTTTGATAAAAGATAATATTCGATATTATAATTATCAACTAAGATAATCAAGTGTTATTGGATAACATTGATTATTTATTTTGACCTAAATGGATTAATTGGATTAATTCAATAATTACACAAGGGCTTAATTATAAAATCATAATTATCTCTATCATTTGAGGATATTATGATAATTGTAAGTATGTAATAATATGTGGTTTTGGGTTGATTTAATTGGATTAAATTAAAGTAGCAAACATTGAACTAATTCATTTCCCAATCCTTGTCTGATTTAATTGGATTAAATCAAAGTGGTAGACAATGAAGATTAATCACACTTAATTATACATATTTGGACAACTTAGATTAAGCCCACCTAAAAGTTGATTACAACTTTTATTAATTATAAATAGCAAGCTTTAGGAAGGTTTTAATTAAGCAAATCAAAAGCTTGAGAAAGCTAAATACAAGTAATTCTTAGAGAAATTAGCCTAAGTTAGAGAAGTGTTTAGAAAAGCTTTGTGAGATCTCTACAATATTTCATCTAGGACAAATCAAGATTGGATCTTGGGGTGAAGCTTGCTAGCATTAGAATCAAGATTGGATCATAGAGTCAAGCTTGTTAATCCTTGGAAATTCTCCAAACATTTAAATAAGGAAAATTAGATTGGATCTTTGAATCAACCTTGCTAGATAAGTTTGATCTTCTTCAAAAGCTATATTTTTCAATAGTGAGACATATAGTGTTGAATTATGTATTAGATACATAATGTTAAAATTAGGCTAATTAATTGTGTTAGGATGCTAGGGAAGTATAAACACAATATGTTTGTAATTAGGTCAAAATATTTATGTTTGACATAAAGATAAAATTAGAGTTTGGAACTCTAGATTATAGCTTAGAGCTAAGACTACCATTCTAGAATCACTTGACCACATTTGGGTGACCTAGAATTGTTCAAGAGTCACTTCATTGTGGGATTCTAATTTGGTTTGTGTATTGGTTTCAGAATTTACGTAAGTGCGTATTTAGAATAAATTCATGTTTTTGTAAAAATATTTAATATTTTGAAAAACTTGATTTTTATTTTATAACATGTGTTGATGTTGGTTTTGATATTAAAAATTAATTTTGGGTGTTTTGAAAATATTTAGGGAAGGTTAGAAGCAATTAGGGTTGAAAACTCTATTGCTTTCAGCTCTCTGTTCTGAAGGAACAAACATTTGAAATGAAATTTAAAAAAATTAGTCAGTACGCACAGTGAGCGAGCGTCACGCGCTACGCGCGCTGAATTTTATTTATCCCTATTTTTAAGTTTTCGGACTGTGATTCATCCCATGTTTTTTCCTATATACTCGTAATGGAATATAATATTTCATTAAATTATTTAAAATTACACCCATACTTTATATCCACAGGTTATGCCATTTCTTTTGTGCGGGGTATCGATCCGACCATAGGGGTTCCACATCCGCCCTAACAGTGTGTCTAGTGTTAAAGGAGCCTTGGGAGGGATATGATGATAGGCGGACTTCAGAGACATCCAGTAACAGCCCTTGTTTTGGGAAGAGTGACTAATGGAATTTTTAGGAATGCGGGCGTAGAACTCCAAGTGACGGGAAATATCATGCTCGGAGAAGCGAGTACAAGAAAGCCTTCAGCCAAGGGCATGAGCACAATGAGTGCCACTTGAGGGACTTGTTCCAAAAATATATGAAGAAGTGGGAGATGAGCAAGCGAGAAGGTGCTCGGGACGATCAAGATGTGGATGCGATGTCCTCTTTCACCAAGGAGATGTTGGAGGTGGAGTTCCCGATGAGGTTCTACATGCCCTTGATGGACATCTACAAGGGTAACGCATACCCTAAGTCCCATATTAAATAATTTGGTAGGGAAGGCGGTCTGCAAGGTGTTCCTACTAACCATAGCCAGAGGAAGAACGTTGGCCGGGGACTCAAATAAGGCAAGAAAAAATTACTATCGGATCAACAACCCCGAGGTAATGGCTACAGAGAGAGCCTTGAGGATTTATAAATCTAGTCTGGTGCTGGAAATATTTACAGAGGAGGATGGTCAAGGTGTGAGTTACTTTCACGATGATGAGTTGATAATCATGGCTAACATTGGCGGGTCAGAAGTATACAAGATATTGGCGGACCTTAAGAGTGCAATGGACATTATATCCAAGCTATTACTTGAAGTTTGCGAGAAGTTGCTTTACTGCCACATCAATTGAGACCTTGTGTATTGATGATGCCATAAGGCAGAAGAGGAAGGAAATGGAAATGGACTCGGTTGAGATGGAATAGGTCGATCCCCGACCCGACGACCTCACTCAGTATAGAGGAGCATAAGTGGAGCTAAAGTCAGTACAACTCTTTGGCTTAGAGAAGATAGTTAAAGTTAGGGTCAGGCTGGAGTAGAATTTGAAAAGGAAGCTCATAGATTACCTAAGAGAGTATGCAGACGTCTTCGCATGGAGCCATAAAGACATGCCTATGATAGATCTTTGGGTCATCAATCACCGTATGTCAATTGACCACACCTATAGGTGGTGAAATAGAAGAAGAAGATATTCAATTAGGAACGATATAAGGCTATTTACATTGAGGTAGATAAGTTGATGTATGCCAGGTTCATTAGAGAATTAAAGTACCCGAAGTGGGTTTCAAACGTAATCTTGGTAAAAAGGCTAACGGAAAATGGAGAATGTGTATGGACTTTTCAGATTTTAATAAAGCTTGCCTAAAGGAAAATTTCCCACTTCTTAAACTGTACCAGTTGATGGATTCGACAACTTGCCACGAATTGCTAAGCTTCATGGATGCATTATTGGAATACAATCAGATCAGAATGTTTCCAGAGGACGAGGAGAAGACAACCTTCATCATATATCAGTAGCTGTATTTTTATAAAGTAATGCCTTTCAGGTTGAAGAATACTGGAGTGACGTACCAGAGGTTGGTGAATCGGGTCTTCAAGCCCCTCATCGGCAAGACAATGCAATTCTATATCGATGATATAATAATCATGACAGTTAAGCTCGATGATCACTTGAGGGACTTCATGGAGACTTTTGAACTCCTGAGGAAATTTGAAATGAGGTTGAATCCAGAGAAATGTGTCTTCAGAGTATCCTCTGGGAATTTTTTGGGGTACATGGATAATGTTAGAGGCATCGAGGCCAATTCTCATAAGATCAAGGTGGCATTGGATTTGAAATCGCCGATGATGGTAAAAGAAGTACAAAGTTTGACTGGTCGGGTGACAGCACTTTACGGGTTCATTTATAAGGCCACTGATAAGTGTCATATCTTCTTACAACTGATCAAAAAGGCAAATAAAGAATCGAGTGGACAAATGAGTATGATGAGGAATTCCAACAACTTAAAGAATATCTTACCTGATCTCCACTTCTAGCTAAGCCAATTTTGGGTGAGATGTTATTTTTGTACTTAACTATTTTATAACATGCTGTAATTTTAGTATTAGTACAAGAAATAGATGAAATTCAGAGGCCATTAAATTATGCTAGCAAAGGATTATTAGATATAGATACCCGATATTCGGCTCGTGAGTTGATGGCTTTGTCCTTACTGATTGCAGCAAGGAAATTATGACGTTACTTCCAAGCCCACCCCATCAGGGTATACACTGACCATCAACTTAAACAAATATTGCATATACCTGAGACTTCGGATCGTCAAGTAAAATGATCAGTAAATCTTAGTGAATATGATATATGTAACCTGCCCAAGGTTTCTATTAAGGGCAAACTCTAGCTGACTTTATGGCGGTGTTCACCGGGCCTCAAGTAATGATGGTTGGGGAAGAGGAGAAATTAGAGTTGTTTGTTGATGGGTTAGTCAGCTCGCAAAGATGTGGGGTTGGAGTCATCCTCAGTAATGAGCAGGATGGGGAGCTGAGCTACGCACTGATATTTGCATTAAAAACAACTAATAATGAGGCTGAGTATGAGGTGATCCTAGTCGGGCCGAGGCTTTGTGATTTAGTTGGGGTAAGAGATGTGATTGTAAAGAGTGATTCTCAACTTGCCATCCAGCAGTTGAATGATGGATTTCAGACAAGAGAGTCCAACATGATAGCTTAACTCACGGAGGTGAAGAAGTTGTTTTAAGGAATAAGGAATGTCACATTTGAGCAGGTCGATCAAGAAAATAACCAACAGGTAGATTCGTTGGCCCGATTGACATCATCCATCAAGAATAAAATCCACCGGGTCATTCCCTTTGAGATAATTGAACCAAAGAGTGTGAAAGGATCGAGTGTGATAGAAATAGAGTATGAAGTCAAGCCAATATGGATTGACCCGATCAAGAGGTACTTGGAGTCTGGAGATTTACCGGGGGATAAGAAGGAAACGAGGAGGCTGAAATATCAGAGTGCAAATTTTTACCTGATAGATTGTGTGCTTTACAGAAGAAGCTGCACAATGCTTTACCTAAGGTGTCTAGGCCCCGAGGTAGCAAATTATGTGCTGAGGGGAATCCATGAGGGCATTTGCAAGAATTCTACTGGAGGGAGATTGATTACTCATAAAGCACTCAGATAATGTTATTACTAGCCAATGATGCACCAGGACGGGCTCGGCATACCCTGAGCATGTGAAGGATGCTAGAGGAATACATATGTGCCTAACCACTCGAGCAGTTGCCGACTATATCGAGTCTTTGACTATTTTCCCATTGGGGTTTAGATATTATTGGATCACAATCTATGGGAAGAGGTCAGGCCAAATATGAAGAAACCCGAGGAAGACTCCCTGGGAATAAAATGGGAAGGATCTTACAAGGTTGTAGAGGTCATTAGGTCGGGTTTGTATCACCTAGAATAGCTGGACGACATCGAACTCAAAAATCACTGGAACGTAGAAATACTGCGAAGGTACTCTCAATAAAGTCTCTCTTAGAATGACCCACATAGAGTTATAATACGGGCAGTAGATCCCTAAGAATATAAATACGGCTTTCCTTTTTATAAATAAAGATTTTTACTTCTATACGTTTGTTCGTTATTTGAATGGGAAAGACTTATTTAATATTCTTGGGAAATACTTGTGGTCGGCGTCAAGGTGCAAGCCAAAAGTGTTGAAAGTGCGCACCATTGTGGCACGCAAGCCCCAATGTCATTATCAAACCCCCAGACTGGAACATTAATACCCAATGACTTACATCTTCGAAGATATAAAAAACTTGCCTAGAGTTTGGCACATCGAGGCAACCATAACACACTCTGCGAGAGGAATGATGTGGAAATTGGCCCCACAAGGTTACCATAGCACGTAGGGAATGAAGATAGCTTTGAGTTACTAGGTAGTCTCGGGTTTGCATTGCATGGGAGATATATTTCTCTCATGGCGTTTGCCATCGATAGAGAAAGTTTAAGGTGCTACGGTAGCCTTGGGTTTGCATAACATGGGAATGGATATTCCCCCAATGGCATTGCCGCCTATAGAGAGTTGGAGCTGTATAACACGAGCATGGTCATAGGCTTTCGTGACGTTTGTAGCCCCGAGATATGCCTAACATGGGGGAATACCCCCATGGCGCTGGCCATCCCGTCTCGGATCCGTATGAGCATAACACAGGGAAAGCTAGAACGCCTCTGTGGCGTTTGCATACTCGGGGCCTACCTAGAATGAGAATGGAAAATGCCTTCATGGCATTGGCCGCTTCTTAATCTGTATCTTGGTTCACCCTAGTCGTTTGGACTGTAAGGTCCAAATTTGTTTTTTTAGGTAAACATTGACATTATGTTGCCTCAGTTGCCTCAATAATTTTAGGTCGATACGGAGTGCGTGATACGTCACCCCCATTACACTTGTCATTTTTTATTTATGTTTTTTGTGCAGCCTGGTATGAGACAACATTGCGAGTGCTTGTAAGGATGACTTGAGGTTAAAAATCGTGCCTCGAAAAATATTTCTGAGTTGAATAGCTCGGGGTTGGGTACGTCCCACCGAGGCCTTATGATGTGTAAGATTGGCACAAAGAAGGATCATTCCCTTGTGGTCAAGTGATTATGTTGGCTTCGGGTTGGATTCGTTCTACCGAAGCCTTATTGTATCTATTGGTATGGGATCTGAGTTTCTCCCACATGGACTTGCTAAGTGGCACAATGAGGGATCATTTCTTTATAGCCATAGCAGCTATATTTGGTCTTAAAATACATCAAATGGATGTAAAGACGACATTCTTAAATGATGAATTGGATGAAGAGATTTACATGGAACAACCAAAAGGTTTCAATGAATTAAAACAAACACCTAAATAATAGCATGAGAAATTTGATAAAGAAATATTGTCAAGTAGATTCAAAATCAATGAGTGTGATAAGTGTGTGTACACTAAATCAACTCAAAAAGGATCTGTCATTGTGTATCTCTATGTAGACAACATGCTGATAATTGGTAGTAATCATGAGATGATTCAGTCTACCAAGAAAACTTCGATCAGCAAATTTGATATGAAAGATTTAAGAGTGGGTGTTGTGATTCTAGGAATTAAAATTTCTAGAACATCAGAGAGATACATATTATCTCAAGCTTATTATGTTGAGAAAATACTTGAGAAATATAGTAAAAGAGATCTAAATATAGTTAGAACTCTGGTGGATCTAACACTTCATCTATTAAAGAATACTAGTTCGAGCGTATCACAATTATAATATTCGAGAATCATCGAAAGTCTGATGTATCTAACAAATTACACACGACCAGATATCGCTAAAGTCGTAAACATGCTTGGTAGATATACGAGTTTTCCAGGACATAACTGGAAAGCCATAATAAGAGTTTTGAGGTATCTAAGAGAAACTTCAAAATATAGTATGCATTATACGAGATATCCTGCTGTTCTAGAAGGATACAACGATGCTAATTCGACATATGAAATAATGGATTCCAAATCCACGAGTGGATTTATTTTCACACTTGATGGTGCAATCGTGTCATGAAATTCCTTGAGGCAAACATATATTGCCCAGTCTACTATGAAGTCTGAGTTCATATCATTAGATAAAATAACGGAAGAAGCGGAGTGGCTTCGAAATTTATTAGAGGATATTCCAAACTAGCCTGAACCGGTGCCAACTATAAGCATACATTGTGATAGTCAATCAGCTATTGGGAGAGCCCAAAATACAATGTATAATAGTAAGTCTCGACACATACGTCAAAGACACAATACCATAAGACTGTTGGAGCTGGTACTTGGAGCTCCAATCCGAATAATGTATTGTACATTATATTTTATTATTTAGTAATAAAATAACTACATTTTCATTTCAACCTTGTTAATGATAATTTCATTATGCATAGTAGATTAATATATAAATATGCAGAGAATGACATTGACCTTAGAATAGTCATGTAGTAATACTGGATACTGAGTGGTCCGACATTGTGATAATATTACTATTATAAACTATTCTTAAAGTAAATATTTCTAGTCATTGGTTTTGGAATACAGTCGAATTCCTATAACCTAGAAGACTAGCACATGTCATATATTGGAATTGGAGTTCCAATGGTTTAACCCAATATACCATGAACATGGGAAGCTCGTATAGACATGTGTGTATTTATTAGAGCGAATACTGAATGACTCATAGGTGATTCATAATAGTTGGAAGGACAGACCACCGTCAATAGGAATCTCATCGAGTCGAGTAGAATACATGATCCTTTGACTATAGGATATCATTATTTTTATGTGTAATCCTCCACACTTTGATGCCATATATGTCAGAAAATTTTCATGGTTTGATCGCTAGATGTTCGTTGGGTGTGGACCGATTCACTCGTTAATCAAGTGAGTATCAAGATAGGATCTGTCGGCTCGTATGTGTACCATAAGGGGTTTAGGTATCCATGTGAGTAAGTCATGATTCTTAAGACTTTGGCCAAAGTTGATCACCTAGGGTGGATCGCATATATCAGAAATGGTGTTCTCATTAGTTGTAAAGAATCGTGGACACATCGACATGAGATGTGCATCTTGGAAACTTGACTTTGTAATCTATGTTTCCTAAGCACAACTCGGATAGCCTACGACGGAGGGATTGTTAAACATATGTGATGACCTCGACTTATATAGTTCAGAAAAGTCGTTCGCGTTCTTCGCGAATTCGAAGGTGGCCAAATTACGTACATATAAGCTAGGCTTGTATAACGAATATGTCTGGACTTAGAGAGTCTCACAATATGAAGTGTACACGTTGAGCACTTGGGTAGCCGATAATGTTTGATAATAAATAATATTTGATATTATAATTATCAATTAAAATAATTAAATGTTATTGGATAACATTAATTATTTACTTTGACCCAATTAGATTAACTAGATTAATCCAAAATCCCATAAGGGCTTTGTTGTAATATCATAAATATCTCTACCATTGAAGGATATTTTGGTAATTACAAAATATATAATAATATGTGTATTTTTATTGATTTAACTAGATTAAATCAAAATGGTAGACAATGAACTAATCAATTGGTTAATCTTTGTCTAGATTTAATTGGATTAAAATTAAATCTAAGTGGTATACAATGAACTAATCAATTGGTTAAACGTTGTCTAGATTTAATTGGATTAAATTAAAGTGGTAGACAAATATGATTAGTCACACCAAATTATGTATATTTGGACAAATTTGATTAATCTCACTTACAAGTTGATTAAAACTTTTATTAATTAAAAATTACATAAGCTTCACTATAAAAGGCAAGCTTGAGTAAGTTTTTAAGCATGCAAACATTAAAGTAAAACATAAGAAAAATTAGCCTAAAGAAGTGTTTAGATAAGTTTTGGAAGTTCTCTACATTTTTCAATAAGTAGGAGAATATTAGATCTTCGGTTCAAGCTTACTATGTAAGTTTGATCTGCTCTAATAAGTTATGTTTTTGTATTTGATACATAATAATATAACTTGAAGTTAAAATTAGGCTAACAAATATTTGTATGGATGCTTTGGAAGTATAAAGACAATATGATTGTAATTGGGTCAAATATATTCTTGCCGAACATGAAACATAAAATTAAAGTTTGGAACTCTATATGAAAGCTTGGAGTTATAACTTCCATTCTAGAATCACTTGACCACCTTTGAGTGATCGAGAATTATTCATGAGTCACTTGTTTGTGGGATTCTTGTTTGGTTTGTATTTTAGATTCAAAATTTACGCATGTGCGTATTTTGAATACATTTATATATTTGTATAATTTTTTGATATTTTGAAAAATATGAATTTATTTTTAATATGTGTTGATGTTGGTTTTGATAGTAAAAATTAGATTCGAGTGCATGTAAGTATTTGGAAAAGATTGAAAATATATTTTGGGAGAAGTAATTTTTTAGCTCTTTGGAATTGATTTCCATCAAATTTTGCACTGCTACAGTGCGCGCACACTGTAGAAAATGCACATGCTCATGAACAGTGTGCGCGCAATATGTATTATAATTTTATTTCTGTCCGTTCTTGAGCTTCCGGACTCCGATTCGTTTTTCCTATGCACTTGTAATGGAATATAGTGTTAAAAATATATTTTGGGAAAATCAATTTTTTTTATCTTTGGAATTTCAATTCCAGAGAACTGATTTCCATCAGCTCTTGCACTGCTATAGTGCGCGCACACTGTAGAAAATGCATATGCTCATGAACAGTGTGTGTGCGCACTATGTGCATTAGAATTTTGTTTATGTTCGTTCTTGAGCTTCCAGACTCCGATTCGACCCTGATTATTTTTCCTATGCACTTGTAATGGAATATAGTATTCCATTAAAATATTTAAAAATACACTCATGCTTGATATCTATAAGTTAGACCCACTACCGCTGCGCTGGGCAGTGATCCGACCCTAGGGGTCCCACATCCGTCCCAACAAAGACAACTACTCTCAAGTGGCATAATTTTAATAGATTATGTCAAGTCAAAGGAAAACCTAGGTTTACCAAGAGAGAAAGTTGAGAAGTCATTGATGGAAATGAGCTTGAAGCCTATAAATTAAGAATTGTCATTATGGAAACCCAACCTAGCTGATTGGAGATCCCAAGATCTATGTTCAAAATGGACAACTGAAATTTTATGCAATTCAATCCAAGATCTGTAGAGTTCTAGACTCTTTCTCATTCCTATAGTGATACAGAGTGCTGTCTGTTAAGGTTTGGATAAATAAAGACTTTTAATGATCACTATATTAGGAGAAGAGTCCTAATAGAGGTATCGACAGAATATCTTATATAGTAGATCACATATTTTAAGTAAGAAGTGAGGTTGCTTCCATAGGAATTTTAAAAGCTGGATCCCTTAAAGTAATTGATGAAGCCATGACCGATATTCATGGTCGAATTGAACACAACCGTAGAACGAGGAATGGTCGAAGTGAAGCTGTATGATGGCTATTGTCTTGGCTTACACCAATGGTAGATTAGTTCAAGACTATGAGTCACTGGTTTGTCAAATAAATCTGATAGTCATTTATTAGGAAATGTTCAAGGCAAAATTTATCTATTCCGATGTAGTTTAATTACCAATGAAATTATTTTGCATTTATATTTAGAAAATTATGGGTAATTGTAGGTAATTTTCTAAATAAAGGGTATTTATATAGGGAATGAAATGATATGTTCCTTAATGAGAAATGGAATAACCCTTTAGGTTGAAAGGATTTCTTAGAAAGGGTACGTTCCTTGATGAGAAAAGACATAACCCTTAAGGTTGAAAAGTTTTCTTATAGGGTAATGTATTCATTGACATAAGGGTACCTTTTCAAAGGCAACCATCCATGTCTATAAATAGGTCCATTGGGTTCTTCTTTTTTATTTATTCTTACATTCAATTCTTACTTCATAAGTCTAGGCATATTAAAGAGTCTAAAGACTTCATAAAGAAATGAGAGTTTCCACCATTTATTCCTATTTAAAGTTCTTGAAGAACTGTGATGAGCGGAAAATATATAATTATTTTCCGCCCTTTTAACCTAATATTTTGTATTTTTTCTAAGGTTTTATGAATGTTTTTATGTGCTTTATGTTATTTTGCAGATAAATAAAGTTTTGGGAATCACTGGAATCAAATCGGGGCCAAAACAGCAAAAAATGGACAAAATGGCAAAATCATGATTTCGGCGTCGCGATGCGCATCCCTTTCTGCGTCGCGACTGTTAAAGTGCACCGGACATATGTCAACATCAGAGAAACTTGCTATCATATGTACTTGCTAACATGCGCCGGCCACGTGTCAACATCACTGCAATCCTGCTATCATACGCCGGACACATGTCATCATCTCATGTTGCCGATACTACACGTCATTGCTTATGTCAGCATCGCGATGCGCACAACCTCACGCGTCGTAACGCCGAGCCAATAATTCAGCTGCCGACGAAAATACGTACGCGTGTCAGCATCTCAGAAAGCCGCAGACATGTGTCACAAAACGACTGCGCGTTGCGACGCGCAAGGTTGCATGCGTCGCGACGCATGGCACCAAGATTTGCCTATAAATTTAGGCCGATTTCATTTCAAAATTTCATACCTTCCTGAAGTTCCTAATAGGGGATTAAGAATTGTATATTGTTTGTTTAGTTTTAATTATTTTAATTATGTATTTTTATTTTTAGTAGTAGTAGTAGTATTACTTTCCTACGGTTCTGAATAAGGATCTAAGGGTTTTATTTTTATTTATTTAATTTTTGCACTTTTAATTATGCATTTTTATTTCCAGTAATAGTTGTAGTTTATTTTCTTTTCATTTTCTTCTATGTTTAGTAGTTAAATTTCCGCTGGGGGAAGGGTGAAGCTTTTATTATTATAGTTTAGATTAATCTCCCTTAATTATAATATATAAATTATTTTAAAACCTGACTTAATAGGATACCGCCTTTATGGTCGGTTGGACTTAATTAAATTGATTTTAACCTCACTAAAATGGATACCGCCTTTATGGTCGGTTGGAATTAATTTAAAATCTGACTTAATCACGATACCGCCTATATGGTCGGTTGGTAATATCATGCTAAATTTATATATTATAATAATGGAGATTTCTAAATTAGAAATGGTAAAGGTGGATCCCCTAACCCCCATCATTTTATTTTTAATCTAAGGAAGTGATGAAACACAATATTCACATGTTTAATAATTGATTCAATTATATTATGGGTAATACTTTAATTTGTTTATTGAATCTTAAGCTTAATGCTTCTTGTTGCCTGATCACCAATAAGATTGATGTGGTAAACTTAAAATGAACTTGGAAAAGAGATTTTAGGTTTCAGCCTTAGATTCAATAGCTCACGATCTCCCTTAAGGATAGATAACCCTTAAAAGATTTCCTTCCAGGATAGACATACACTTGTCGGGCGGGGATAGCCATAATGGAACTTGAACTTAATGAATTCAGGTAACTTGGTTAACATAGACATATGATTAATTGGGTTATTTGGGTGTTTGCATCTGACCATCGGAATAGGCTTTTGCATATTTTCGTGTTCCATGTTAACAAACTGATTTATTACACATATATAAGAGAATCAATTCATCATTAGAATAATATTGTGTGGAATCACAACCCTAGATATTTGTGTCTTTTGTTTATTTTCCTTAGTATTTTCTTTTGTATTTTTATTTATTTATTTATTTAGCAAAACCACATTCAACCAACCAATCAAACAACCATTCTCTTCTCCCTTTAATTAGATACATGTAAATAAATAGAATCGATAATTAATAACATTTTCCAAGTTCTTTTTAAGTTTACCAAATCAATCTTATTAATGACCAGTTAACAAGAAGCATTAAGCTTAAGGCTCAATAAATAAACATTTATATTACTTAAGGCACAAAATAATCACTTATAAACCGGTGATATTGGAATTCATCACAACCCTAGATACGGGGTTTATTTACCACACATATCTAGGACTAGTAAAAACTTAAATAAAGTAAATGACATAAAGTAAAGCTTGGAAATTAAAAAGATAAAATAAACAATAAAGAAAATGCTAGGGTTAGAGGATCCACTTTTATTACTTCTAATTTAGATATCTCCCTTATTATAATATTTAAACTTTGCTTGATATTACCAACCGACCATATAGGCGGTATCTTGATTAAGTCAGATTTATGATTAATTCCAACCGACCATAGAGGCGATATCCAATTTAGTCAGGTTAAAATCAATTTAATTAAGTCCAACCGACTATAAAGGCGGTATCCCATTAAGTCAGGTTTTAAAATAGTTTATATATTATAACTAAGGGAGATTAATCTAAATATTAGTAATAAAATCTTTACCTTTCACCCCAGCAGAGAGGAGTTACCTCCTCATACTAAAAAGTAAAATAAAGACTTAAAAGTAAAAAAAAAAAAAAGAACTATTGCATAAAGTAAAAAAATTAAATAGAAAAAGCTGTAAATAAACAAATAAGATACAATCTTCTTAGTATTCTTAAGGAAATTCTCAGAAAAATGTATGAAAATTTCAAATGAATTTGGCCTCAATTTATAGGCAAATTTTTGGTCCATGCGTCGCGACGCAGAACCCTTGCGCGTCGCGACACACCGTTGATCTTCGACACGTGGCACACGCTTTGCTGAGATGATGACACATAGCACGCGACTGTCGACAACTGAATTATTGGCTCGGTGTCACGATGCGTAAAGGCTTGTGCGTCGCAACGTTGACGTAAGCAATGACGTGTAGTGTCGGCAGTATGAGATGATGACACGTGTCCGGCGTATGATAGCAAGATTGTTGCGATGTTGACACGTGGACGGCACATGTTAACAAGTGCATATGATAGCAAGTTTCTCTGATGTTGACATGTGTCCGGCACACTTTAGCGGTCACGACGCAGAAGTGTTGCGCGTCGTGACGTAGAATTCTAATTTTGCCATTTGTTTTTTCCATTTTTCGCTGTTTTGGCCCTGATTTGATTCCAGTGAGTCCTGAAACCTTATTTATCTACAAAATACACAAAACACATAAAAATATTCACAAAACTCAAGAAACTATACAAAATATTAAGTCAATATGGATGGTAAATATTGATATATTTACCGTTTATCACACCCCCAAACCTAACATTTTGCTAGTCCTCAAGCAAAACAACAAAATAAAATACAATAAACAACTTTAAAATAAAATTAAACTAAGCCACTTTCATAGGGATCACGATTGCATTTAGCATATGCAACAAGCCTTTAAACCCCTTGGTGTCCCTAGTGGACGAGTTGTAGTCTCGTGAGGGCTTACAACGATGATACCCACAAACGTCAAATGCACACAATAGCAAAAAGATCAAACAAGTTAATGACTAAGCAAGTGAAACTTCTTATCCAAGTTAGTAGTTGTTTTCTTTCTTTCTAAACTACCAAATAAGTAAATTCTCTGATTATTTTTACCATTCTTCATATACACAACCAACAAGGTATTAATCAAATCATTGTGCCCACAATATTCATAAGTGCAGTTGAAAAGAGAGTAATATTTTTGTCCTAAAGTTATATAAGAATTCACACCTTTTTTGGCAATGAAACATATTTTTTTGATTTTTTAATTATTATTATTATTTTAGAATATCTTCAATCCATGTAGTGAGTTTTGGGTCAGTGACTCCTAAACCAGTTGGCTTTAGGGCACTAGGTGTTAAGACACCCTTTCAGACTTAATTACTCGGATCTCATATATCTTTTTTTTTAGAACATTTTCAATCCATGTAGCGAGCTTTGGGCCAGTGACTCCCAAACCAGTTGGTTTTAGGGTACTATGTGTTAAAACACCCCTACGGACTTAATTACTCGAATCTCATATGTTTTTTTTTCACTTTATTATTCCATTACTTTTTAGATGCTTCCTCCAATTAAACTAGAGCACTGAATATTACAAACTTTTCACTTACAACTCATGGCTGTATGTTACCATGCATGTTGATAATACCTGTCAACTGAGCATATGAAGATCCAATTTAGATCAGTATTATGGAGAATTCACAAATTAAATAATTCAAAAAGAAATAAACAAAAATTAACTTGTTACGAAATAGGTTGAGATACGTCTCACGAGTGAAAATTCCTTACTCAGCTATCTCACACCAATTTCACCTAATTAGTCAAGTTAAAAACACAAAAATAAAAAATATATATATATATTTTTTAAAATTTTTAATTTTTTTGAATTTTTGAAAATTTTTGACTAAAAACCAAGCAAAAACAACACAACTAAAAAAATAAAAATAAGATACTAATCAACTATTCCCCTCCCCTAAACATAATTGAGACATTGTCCCCAATGTCTAAAAAGTAGAAGAAGAGTTTAGAAAACAGTACATGGTTAGCTGAAATTCTACATCTTAAATAGAAAATTAAAGGTTAAGATCCAGGTTAATCCGACGCTTCTTACCACGATCATTATCGGACCAGTTTATCTTGAAAATGATATGGTCAATTTGTGGTTCAAAGGCTAAAATTTGGTCAATTAAATCATGGGCAGTTCTGGCAGTGAAGAAGATATTTTTTACAGGTTTTGACACGAACCCATTTCTCCGGGCATCTTCAAGAAACACACAAAGAAAGTCATAAAATCCATCAGCATTAAACAGTCCAATCGGTTTTTGTTGTATGTTCAAGTTCGCCCAAGATAGCACTGTAAAAAATTTCCTCCATCGTGCCCAAGCCACCTGTCAAAGCAATAAAAGCATTAGTACGGTTAATCATTTCAACAAGTCATTCAGACATACCTGACACAATACATTCATCTTCGTTTGATGGTCTTATAAGATTCACCTCTGCCAAAGGTTTTGTGATGATTCCTAGAACTTGACTAACTACTTCATGTACGGCCCTTGAAACGCACCCCATTAATCCAAGATTACCAGCGCCATATACTAGGTGTATATTCCTTTCAGCTATGACTCTACCCAATTCCTGTGCTGCCTCAACGAACTCTGGCTTAGAACCAACACTAGTACCGCAAAACATACAGATGTTAACAATTCGTCTTCTTGAAGTTACTTTTTTTTTTATGTATTTCTTTCTCAAATCTGGATGTCTTCAAGAGTGCAATAACGAGCTGAATTTATAGAACCTGAAAAAGGGTGAGTAATAATAACACTAGTACTGCCAAATGATAATTATTTGCTAAACAGTAAAATATATCGTGAAAGTCAAAAAGTCTGGATCTTGTGGGAGAAAATAAAAGAAAATAACAAAATAAATCACAATTATTTTTTATAGACAAAGAGATAATAATATTTACAAGAAGTAACCGCTTAAATGACGTATATGCGTCAGGGACAAGCTTTTCATCCAATTTTCTTATAAATTGGCATACAGTGTCTTTTAAAGTCAGAGTCCCGAGACTTAATTGTTGCATTTCTTTTCGAAATTGTGTATGTAATATGCGAATCGCGTGATACACATATCCACTGAGATGCGTCTCAAGAGTTAATGATATGTCATCTAAAGATTCCTTACTTATGTCATCCCTAATGAATTTAATTTTATCTTCACGGTTATCAGACACCATTCCTAAAGATCGACAACGAGTATTACATGTCATGCGTGCACATTTATAGCAAACACCTAATCTTTTAGCTCTTCTTTTCTTAGCATATGTGCTTTTTTCTAAACAGGACATATATGAAATAAAAGAGTCAGAAGACCCATCTGCTAATCGGACTTGTGCTTCAATAATCCAACGAATGTCATTAGAAATACCTTTGATCATCAGTAATCTCATTCGTTCCATGCGAGCTTTGTAGACTTTCATCAGAGAGTTTTGAGGGAGAGAAGGAAATTACTTGTGAAGATTTACGAGAACGTCTTTCATCCTGAAATGTGACTTTACTTACAAAATTAAACACACAAAAATAAAACACACCAAATATTAATATATACACAAATTGCATGGGTTGCCTCCATGTTAGCGCTAAGTTTAACATCGTCAGCTAGATATGACTGCCCGAACGTTAGGCTGGATCTGAAAGTATGACATTTTCTTTCTGTCGCTCAAATGATTCTCCTCAGTAGTGCTTATCATGCTGGCTGTTAACTTTGAATGTGTTGTTGGACTTGGGGTTGTATATCTCAACAACTCCGTAGGGTAACACATGAGTAATCACAAATGGACCTGACCACCTTGATTTCAGCTTTCCAGGAAAAAGTTTCAACCTTGAATTATATAACAACACCTGCTGCCCTGATTCCAGTTATCTGCGCACTATTTTTTTATCATCTTTTCTTTGTATAGTTTGGTATTTTCATAAGTATGTAGGTAAAATTCCTCCAATTCGTTGAGTTGGTGGAGTCGTTTTTCTCATGCTGCTTATAAATCAAGATTTAACTTCTTCAGTGCCCAGTAAGCTTTATGTTCAAGCTCTACTGGCAGATGGCATGCTTTCCCAAACACCATTCGATATGGGGACATACCAATAGGTGTTTTGTAAGCTGTCTGGTAGGCCCATAATACGTCATCCAGTTTTATAGACCAGTTCATCCTTGTTGATCCAACGGTTCTCTCCAATATTCTTTTGATCTCCCTGTTTGAAACTTCAACCTGCGGATGGTAAGTAGTGGCAACTTTATGAGTAACTCCGTATTTGGATAGGAGTGCATCGAAATATCTGTTGCAGAAGTGTGTGCCACCATCACTGATAATTGCCCGAGGTGTTCCAAAGCGAGTGAAAATATTATTTTTAAGGAATTTCATCACCACTTTTGAATCATTTGATGGCAGTGATATTGCTTCAACCCATTTGGAGACGTAGTCTACTGCAACTAGTATGTACAAGTTTCCGAATGATGGAACAAAGGGTCCTATAAAATTAATCCCACATACATCAAATATCTCCATTTCGAGAATAGTTTGAAGCGGTCCTTCATTTCTCCTCGAAATATTTCCCGTTCTCTGGCACCTGTCACATTGAAGAGCAAATAAGTAAGCATCTTTAAATAGAATGGGCCAGAACAAACCTGATTGTAGGACTTTGGCTGCAGTTTTATCTCCGCTGAAATGTCAGTCATATGGTGATGAATGACAATGCTGCAAGACACTATTGACCTTCTCTTGTGGAACACAATGTCTCAGTAATTGATCAGCACATCGTTTGAACAAGTACGACTTATCCCAGACATAGAGTTTGACTTCTTTGAAGAACTTCTTTCGTTGCTGATGAGTCCATTCCAACGGCCATTTTCCCGATACTATGTAGTTTACATAGTCAGCATACCAAGGGACATCATGTTGTTTGATGGTAAACAACTGCTCATTTGGAAAAGTTTCTTTGATTGTCAGTTCATTTCCAGTTGTTTCTCCATTCTTGAGCCTCGATAAGTAATCTGCCACTTGATTTTCGGTCCTTTTATGTCTCGGATCTCCACGTCAAATTCTTGCAGCAGAAGCACCCAACGGATCAATCTGGGTTTGGCATCTTTCTTCCAGATCAAATATTTGATTGCTGAATGATCTGTGTAGACCACTACTTTGGGACCCAGCAGATAAGAGCGGAATTTATCAAAAGCAAACACAACTACGAGAAACTCCTTTTCAGTGGTTGTGTAATTGAGTTATGCTTCATTCAGAGTTCTGCTGGAGTAGTAAATGGTGTGAAATTGTTTTGTTTTGCGTTGTCTCAAAACTGCACCTAAAGTAAAATCACTAGCATCGCACATCACCTCAAATGGAAGGGTCCGGTCCGGTGCTACTATGATGGGGGCAGAGACCAGCTTCTGTTTCAAGATCTCAAAAGCTTCGTGGCATTCTTTGGTGAAGTTGAAAGGCACACCTCTCTCCAGAAGATTGCACAGAGGTTTAGCAATCTTGGAGAAGTCTTTGATAAATCTTCTGTAAAATCCTGCATATCCGAGAAAACTCTGAATCCCTTAGACGGATGATGGTGGAGGTAGTTTTTCTATTGTCTCAATCTTTACTTTGTCTACCTCGATTCCCTTTTGTGAGATCCGATGTCCCAGGACAATCCCTTCTTGCACCATGAAGTGGCATTTTTCCCAATTGAGTACCAGGTTGATATCTTCGCATCTTTGTAAGACATTTTCCAGATTTTGCAAGCAGTGGTCGAACGAATCTCCAAACACAGAAAAATCATCCATGAAAACTTCCATACTTTGTTTCAGCATGTCTGAGAAGATGACCATCATACAATGTTGAAATGTAACAGGAGCTTTGGCCCGGCCCGGGCCAAAACCAAAAAAAAAAAACATATATATATATATATATATATTAATATGTTTGTAATATTTTTATTTATTTGTAGCATTTAAATTGTTAATTTATCGATGAAACTTTTGATTTATTTGTGAATTGTCTTTGTATCTAGTGTGAATGTATTTTGTATTTTTTTTTAAAACGGGTCGGATAAAGCCCGGGCCGGGCCGGAAGACACCCGGGCCGGGCTTTTTTTTCCTTGCCGGGCCCGGGCCCATTGCCACCCTTAATAATGTAGGGTTTGAAGTCTCGATTCAAACTTAGAACTCAAGTCGGGTCTAAATAATTAAATAAGTGGGGATCAGATCCTCATTTATTTTTGTCCTCTTTCAGGAATAATGGAGAATATCTCATTCGAGAAATTTCAAAATAAATTCGAAAATTTCTTAATAATTCGGTTTTAGATTCGGGAATCATAGTTCCAACTCCTACCCCGTTATCATCCACAATAAATACCCTTCCTGCCTTTGTCAAGTCATTGGGATTTGCACTGATACAGTAAATAATAACGGTGCTATTGGCTGTTTATGCTGACCATCTTTTATTTCTTAAATTTTTAAAATATAAAATTGGATTTCACTTCACATTGACTTGCGAGTCTGCTATCTGCTAGTACAAGGAGAATTCAGGATTAGTCTATTTTTGTATGCAGATGGGAGATGGCTACCATTCTACCAATGCAAGGCATGTCCCCTTTTTTTATATATATTATTCTTATTGTGAGAGATTTTATATCCAACTTGTAAGATTTTGTTTGATTTGTAATTTATAATAAATATTTATTCTATTAAAACCAAACAAACCCTTCTTAATTAAAATAACAGCATGTGTTTTTTTTTTTTTTCCCGCAGAATAAAAGTGAAATGAAAATGAAAGTATTCCTTTCTTTACTCTTTAGTGTAATTTGATAACTGGACTGCTTTTCTAAAAGTTAAAAGTCTTTTCAATAGTTTCCTTGCCAATGATACTTCACATGCCAAACAATTTTTAAATGGTAAAGCCCTTCTGACAGCTGACAGCTCAGTCTTGAATAAGCTCCACAAATTCTCTTCTTCTATCAAATAATAATCATGGCAACCCCTTTGCAATCTAATTCGTGAAATTTGTGTTGCAATAATCTAACGTTGTGCCACTGGGCTTGTAGTCGGTGGATTCATGCTCACTCAGTATGAGTTCGAATCCCTATCAGCGCAGAGACTCAATTCTCTATATTTAGGAATATATTTCTCTTCATATTTGAGTGAAAGTAGATATCTCTTCTCTAAGTAGACGTAGAATTTATGGTGTGCTATAAATGTGTATATTCATTATCTCAATAGATTTCAAATTGTATATCCGTACACTTATATTGTAATTAAAAAAAATCTAATGATGTTACAAATTACTAGTTAATCAAACATCATCAACATCATTTGGATTACACGTGTGCAAACCCAACCCATCTAACGAGGATCAACTTGTAATCCGCATAGGTTGCAGGTGCCAGTTGACATGGCTTGAGAAAATTTCAATCCAATGACTCACAACCTCCATATTTATTTATTTTTATAATTTAATTTTTAACTAGTATGATATTTTCAATACCTTTTCATTTTTATATAAGTAAATTTTCGAATTTCTAATCTCCTTTTTCTTATAAACTTGTTTATGTACTTTGTATTAATGATTTTTTTTTTTAATTTCTTTAAAAATATTTAAATTCAACCCACACAACTCTGACCTGAAGCGAAAACAATGTGAGTTGTGCAGGTCAAGTTGTTTAACTGGATTAGATTTTTTACAACCGCACTGTCTATAAATTTGGTGGAATGAGTCCAACCTGTACACACCCTTAAATTGGATGAAGACTATCTCGGCAATCCAACAAATTATTTCTGCTTTTGGCTTTTTTTTTTTTTTTTTTTTTTTTTTTTTTTTTTTTTTTTTTTTTTGTTTTGCTTTATGTCTTTTGTCGGGACTCCGAATCACCTAATGGCTAATCTAATGCAATGTGGAATATGTGCCAACTCCAAGGCAATGAAATGACATTTTTTTTTCACACAATTTCTAAGGGCCTTTTAAGATTCTTGAGGCAGCACTTTCTTATAACACTTTGTTGGTTTTGGGTGTGTGTCTTTCTTTTCTATTCAACATCATACTAAAAAGTTGCAATGCTTTGGAATCAAATGCAGAACCTTTAGTCTTTTCAGATAAATTTTCACACTAATCATGTTCTTTTTTTTTTTTTTAATGAAATTCATTCATATATAAAAACATCACAAAGATGTAATTACACGACCATAAAAGCTCGAATAACAATCTTCGGAAAATCCTAAGACTCAAGTTAAATTAGGATTAAACCTAACAACATAAACTAATACATGTACTATGTATTTCTTGTAACCAATAAAGATACATATTCACACTTAAAAACTACTTGAGAACGGAAGGAATTACGAGACTGGCATAGTATCCCTACCTCAGCCTTAAAGCAAAGTGGGTGATTACAAATATCTAGCCGGAAGTGAAATAAATGACATAATACACATATAGTACATAAAACTTCTACAACAATATACAATCAATCTAATACAAGATAATTTATAAATCTAGCAGTCTAAGAAAAATCCCATAAAAATCGCAAATATCCAATCTTCACTACTGGATCTACTAATATATCCACACCAAATTTTTTGTATGCTGATGAGAAGATAATTATTTCTGTATAAAACAGAAAATAAAACCCAAGAGATGTGGGATGTTGTTGAGGAAAATATCTCACATCGGCTGAGATAAATAATTAAATTCAAAATATAAACATTGAGCAACCCTCAACTCTCAAGCTGGCTTTTGGGTTGAGTTAGGCCCACGAATTTCAACATGATATCAGAGCCACACTCATGCACGGGTGGGCCCACACTACCTGTCCACGTGACATGAACCAGGTAAAAGACCGGTTTGCACGTGAGGGGGAGTGTTGAGGAAAATATCTCACATCGGCTGAGATAAACAATTAAACTCAAAATATAAACATTGGGCAACCCTCAACTCTCAAGCTGGCTTTTGGGTTGAGTTAGGTCCACGATATTCAACATGGTATCAGAGCCACACTCATGCACGGGTGGGCCCACACTACCTGTCCACCTGACATGAACCAGGCAAAAGACCGGTTTGCACGTGAGGGGGAGTGTTGAGGAAAATATCTCACATCGGCTGAGATAAACAATCGAAAACAATAGCAACTACTTTCCTAAAACATATCATAATATCTCAACAGATGTCTACCACTACAAGAGTGGATTCACAAATCAAAAAACCCCACAAAAGGAAGAAAAAAAAAAAAAAAAAAGGGGCTGCCTAGAACAAAAACCAAAAAAGGAAAATAAAGAAAAAAAAACCAAGGGGAAACAAGAAAAAGAAAGGGCGAGGGGGGAGAGGGGCTCCCTTGCCGCCACCCACCAGTGGCGGTAGGGAGTGAGACCGAAAATCAAAAGAAAAATGGCAAAAAGGATTAGACAAAACAAGCGAAAGAACAAGAACAAGAAGAAAAGAAGAAGAAAAAAAAGCAAAGAAGCAAAAAATTTGAGATTGGGCAAGGAAGAAAGAAAGAGCAATGAGAGGAGGAAAATAAGAAAACATGAGATCTGTAAATCGAGGAAGGAAATGGAAAAAGAATAAGAAAAGATATGTTGAAAGAGAGGGAAATGAGAGAGCTAAAGAGAGAGGGGGTGGAGCCGCATACCATAACAAAGGCTGTGGTCGGCGGCCCCTGGTTTTAGCAGAGTTAAGAGAGACTGGGAGTGTTTAGGGTTTGGGTAAGGGAAATGTACTTTGATTACAAAGAAGACACGTTCATGACACAATAATCAATGGATTATTATCGGTTGATGATACACATGCAAGACTATAATTGGGATGACAATGAATAGGATATCCTCAATTTTTGAGATATTCACATCCGCATCGAAAATTGAAATTTTAAATCTGCAATCTATCCATATATGTTAAAACTTTTAGGGTCAATATCCACAACATCATAAAAATTAAAAATCTACTAATTGGTATACGATATCCAATATAAATGGTTCATTTAATACAAATTCCACATTTTAATACAAATTTATTCAACACAGTTTTGAATTGTAAATTTAATACAATTATCACATATCATGCTATAACACAACACCGACAATTCAACACAATGAAATTATATAATCTTATCTTTAGTTATTGGTCGGATATCGATATCTGCAATAGGCCATTATTCATTGTAGATACCTAATTTCATATTCGAAATCTATTTAATATCCATTAAATTACAATTATCAGATATTTTATTGGACGGATATTACCTAATATCTAAAATATCCATCAAAATTGCCATCCATACTTTATAATGAAAAATGCAAAAGTAAGAGCAATTTTAGCTCTTATGGTGATTGATTCCTAATTCACGACATTTGAAGAAGCATTAATAAAAGCTTCTCAGTTTATTGTTGCTTCAAAAATATCCAAGTGCAAATCATACCAAAGAAGACACATCATTATAAACCGAAGAGATTACACAAAGATACAGTAAAAAAAATATAATGTAAGCTGTAAACTCGAAACAATCTGAAATTCGACTGCATATAATATAAAAAATACCTGAAATTGACCTGAATGGCACGATGGTGTTCGTGAGTATATGGCAGCGTGGACATTTTGATGTTGCTTGCAATCATCCACATATAGTTGTTTCTAAAGTACTTGGATGTAATGAAGACCGTTTCGCTTCCAAAATATTACCTCGTAAACTGAAGGCTTGTTCAACCGCAATGGTGGAAACAGGTGCTGTCAGCACCTCTTTAATAATAATTGATAAAACATGATACACGTTTTGATGCCGGTTCCACCAGTCAAGTTCTTAAAAAAATTTACTCACTAAATTTTCAGGAGGAAATTCGAAATTGATAGATAAATAACTATCTAATTCCGGGTTGTTAGTCATGTTATCCCTATGTTTTTTATTTCGTTGTAGTAACCAACGATCACTTACGCTAAGTCTTGAATATATAACAGGTTTGTTACTGAATTGTCCTGATGATTAAAAGTTATATCTACTAACATAATCATTAAATAAATCTATTAAATCAATTTTTATTTTATCTATTATTTTATAAGGTTAATTTCATAAGTTATTCCTAAATATGTATAGTAAGTTTGTAAGTCACTATTCAAATCTTTTAATTTAAATCTAAGATAAAAAATTATGGCAATAAGATAAAGCAATAGAATGTCTTTAAAATAAGTCAGTCATTTTCTCTTCATAATAGCAATAGCTTTAATTAAAATAATATCATTAACATTTGAACTTTCAACATACTTATACAGAGTACCAACAATATTCAAACATTCAACAAGAAAAAAATTTGTTGTAGGATAATAAACCCCAATAAAAATATTTGTAGCATCATTAAAAATTTTTAAAAGTTCTAAATTTTTTTCACAAATATCACATCAATTAGGCAAAAGTGTTATATGTTGAACATATTGGGTAAAAAAAACTACATAATACATCTTTGTATTGAAAAGTTTGAGTTAAAAGAAAATAAGTTGAATTCCAACGAGTTGGAACATCTCGTGAAAATTTTACCGATTTAACATCATTTAATTTACAAAACTTGGTTCATTCACTTCTGATATTAGAATATGACCAAAAGAATTAAGTTCAGTCTTAATAGGATTAATGTGATGTTCTAAATAAGTCAGACTATCTAAATAAGTCAGACTATCTTGAACACATAAATTAAGGACATGATATGTGCAACGAACATAAAAAATCAACCCCCCAAATTTGATTGGCATATTTCTTTTAAATTTCTAATTGATGCAATATTTACAGATGCATTGTCAAAATCAATTGTTAAAATTTTACCTAATAAACCATATTCATCAAAAATTACTTTAATCATTTTATAAATATTTTGTACAGTGTGATACTCATAAAAAAAAAACTCTAAAGATGACCCCTATTTATTTCTTGTTGAATGTTTGAATATTATTTTTGGATTATTTAATCATGAAAAAATGAAGAATGGCCCATATTTATGTATTTTTGGATTATTTTTGTGATACCTAAATTGTTCATAAAATTAGTTGTTTTATTAATGTTACTAAGGGTAATTTAGAATTAAATTTTAAAAAATGCATTTAAAGGTAGCAGGGAGCCACGGCTACTAGTCGTTGGGCACTACGTTTCCAACCGGAACCGTACGCTTCCAATTAGAAATGTAGAACTGTTGGAACAGGATGGTTCCAACGGTTTCGATTTGAACCGTTGGAACCATCTGGTTCAATTTGGTTCGGCTAGGGTCGAACCCTAACCGAACCAAACAAAACGGTTCATGTTCCGGAACCGATTCCTGAAACCAAAACTGGCCGGTTCAATTTCGGTTTTGAATCGGAAACCGGCCACAACATCGATGCTTAGAGGTTTAAACTCTGAGTCAACCTTTTCCCCGACATTGACAAGAATATCTTGCAGAATGCTTATTGATTCACCAGATAGCTTTGCAACCTCAACAATTGCCATGCCTTCAAATATGTCAACTGTTTTATCTTGGGAGGATTTAGTAGTTTTTTTGGGTTAGGAGGCACATATGCCGCTTCAACAGAGGGTTCCCATTGTCAAAAATTTACATCAAAGGGGTGTCTAACAAAAAAAATCCTTCTTGTATAAATACAAACATGAATGTTAAATGGCAGTAAAACATGTATTACGGGAAGATCACAAGCAAAAGAACAATAAATCTTCAAGAGTCCACACCCACCACCTGTGGACGTTTTTCTTGCATGCTTGCAATGACAAGGATAAAACTACATTTGTATCAATTGATATTACTGTGCCACTGCTATCATTTAGAGACATCACATTTCAAGGAAAAAACCAGTGAAGATGAACGATAAACAAAATAGTCCTAAACAATAAACCTAAGAAATGAAGGGTTTAGCAAACCTACAATGTTCATAGATGTTGGAAAAATGCTTATTTATAAGCATTTTGAGGCTCAATTTTAAGCATGGTTCACTTCGTGTTAGTGGTTGTTATTGAATGATTCGGATACTCCTCCGTGAGTACTTCGAAATGGTATATATTCATATGCTTAAAATGGTGCTTGGGTGAATGAGAAATGTTGTTGCTCAAAGTTCACAATTTTCAAGCCTTTTGTAATTCCATAACAGCTAATTTAATTAGCTTGGTGGTTACAAAGTTTAATCTCCATAAGTGCTAATCTAATTAGCTTGGTGGTTATATAGTTTAATTTCCATTAGTGCTAATTTAATTAGCTTAGTGGTTACAACAATGTGTAACATCTCCCATTATGAAATTAATTGGCAAGTTAATTTCTATTAATTGAGATGTGTTTTTCTTTTCCTATATAAACAACATCAGTTCTTGTTTTCAAGATATGAAATAGAAAATAGTGAAAGACATAGCACACACACGAAAGATCATTTTCTTTGTTTTGTTAAAAGGAGAGTTCAAACACTTTGTGGTTCGTTGGATACGAGTCTGGTGGTGCCCTTTCTCGTACGTTTCCGTTGTATCCTGGGAAACAATCGTCTCACGTTCTACTGCACCTACGGTAGGGGACGAATTTGTTTTAAGGATATTGTTGTTTTACAACAAGCCTCGGGAAAGTTCTGATCTGCCTCAGCTTCAGCTTCAGCCTCAGCTTCAGCTTCTGCCTCTGCCTGACTCAGCATCTGCCAACAGCCTCTGCCTCAGCATCAGCATCTGCCAACAGCCTCTGCCTCAGCATCAGCATCTGCCAACAGCCTCTGCCTCAGCTTCAGCTTCAGCCTCAGCTTCAGCTTCAGCCTCAGCTTCAGCTTCTGCCTCTGCCTGACTCAGCATCTGCCAACAGCCTCTGCCTCAGCTTCAGCTTCAGCCTCAGCTTCAGCTTCTGCCTCTGCCTGACTCAGCATCTGCCAACAGCCTCTGCCTCAGCTTCAGCTTCTGCCTCTGCCTGACTCAGCATCTGCCAACAGCCTCTGCCTCAGCCTCGCTCTCAGCCTCTACCGTCAGGGTCTACTCTCAGGGTCCGCCGTTAGGGTCTGTTTGAGGATAATAATTATAATTGTAATTTTGTCATATTCGGATTTCTCAATTACCGTGTAATAATTGTAATAATTGTTGTATACAGTCTTAAAACAAATTTTCGACTCTGTGGATATGGAAATCAGTCCAAACACAGTAGATCCGAATATGGCAGCCTCTTCGGCTGGCCAGAATGTTGTGGCAGCCCCCGTGGCTGACCAAAGTGCAGTGGCAGCCCCTTCGGCTGGCCAACTTGCATCAGCCTCTGGGCTTAATATGGCAGCCGTTGTGGCTGGCCAAGGTATTTCTGCCTCAATGGCTAGACAACCTGTTGGACATGTGAGCCATGTCAATCCTGCTGCGGAAAAACCTGAAAAATTCAGTGGTCAGATTTCAAAAGAAAAGGAAGTGCAACAGAAAATGTTCTTCTACCTGACCACGTTGAACCTTGCGAGGTTTCTAAAGGAAGATGCTCTGTACCCAAAGAGGGTGAGATTGATATCAAGTCATCAGTGCCATTGAAGCTTGGAAACATTCTGAATTCCTATGTCGGAATTATGTGCTGAATGGGCTAAGTGATTCCTTGTACAGTGTGTACGTGGAATGAAAACAGCTAAAGGGCTTTGGGAATCTTTAGATCGAAAATATAAAACTGAGGATGCCGGTACTAAGAAATTTGTCGTAGGCCGTTTCCTAGAGTTTAAAATGATTGATTCCAAAACTGTGATAAGCCAAGTACAAGAACTGCAGATTATTCTAGCAGAAATTCATGCTGAGGGGATGAGTTTAAGTGAAACCTTCCAAGTAGCCTCGATAATTGAGAAACTACCACCTGGTTGGAAAGATTTCAAGAATTATTTAAAGCATAAGCGAAAAGAAATGAGCATTGAAGACTTGGTTCTTAAGCTAAGAATTGAGGAAGATAACCGAGTTTCTGAAAAGAGAGGAATGACTCATGAGGCCAAAGCAAATGTTGTCGAACATGGCCATAAGAACAAGAACCTCAAGAACAAAGGGTCAAAGATGGGCCCTAAAGGAGGAGTTTCCAAGAAATCAAAATTTCAAGGAAAATGCTTCAACTGTGACAAAATGGGTCACAAGTCTTCTGAGTGCAGACTGCCGAAGAAGAAAAAGAAACAAGAGGCTAATGTGCTAGAAAACATGACTCAAGATGTTTCAGACATTAACCTTTCTGCTGTGGTTTCTGAGGTGAATCTGGTGGTGGGTTCTAACCCAAGAGAGTGGTGGATTGATACTGGTGCCACTCGACATGTATGCTCAGACAAGAGCATGTTTTCTTCATTTGAGCCTGCTGAAAATGGGGAAAAGATATACATGGGAAATTCAGCAACATCTGAGATAGAAGGTCAAGGAAAGGTGATTCTGAAGATGACCTCTGGGAAAGAGTTGACTCTGAACAATGTTCTGTATGTACCTGAAATACGGAAGAATCTTGTGTCTGGATCGCTTCTGAACAAGCATGGATTCCGGATGGTGTTCGAGTCTGATAAAGTAGTTTTGACTAAAAATGGGATGTATGTGGGAAAAGGGTATGTAACTGATGGGCTTTTTAAGCTCAATGTAATGGTTGTTAAACCCAAAAATATCAATAAAGCTAGTTCTTCTGCTTATATTGTTGAGTATTCTAATCTTTGGCATGGTAGATTAGGACATGTTAATTTTAATTCATTGCGAAAGTTAATTAACATGAATCATATTCCCAATTTTAAAATTGATAACAAACATAAGTGTGATACTTGTGTTGAGGCAAAACTAACAAGATCATCTTTTCATAGTATTGAAAGAAACTCTGAACCACTTGATCTAATTCATACCGTATGTATGTGATTTTAATTCAATACAATCGAGAGGCGGTAATAAATATTTTATTACCTTTATTGATGATTGCACAAGATTTTGCTATGTGTATTTAATGAAAAGCAAGGACGAAGCTATAGAGAAATTTGTTCTCTATAAGAATGAAGTTGAGAACCAACTGAATAAAAAAATTAAGGAGTTAAGAAGTGATCGTGGTGGTGAGTATGTTTTCCCTTTTGAATCACTTTGTGAACAAAATGGAATCATACATCAAACCACAGCTCCTTATTCGCCTCAATCCAATGGGATTGCGGAACGTAAGAATCGTACCTTGAAAGAGATGATGAACGCTATGTTAATCAGTTCTGGCTTACCTCAGACTATGTGGGGAGAAGCTGTCTTATCAGCTAATTACCTTTTAAATAAGGTACCACGGAAAGAAGCAGGGAAAACTCCTTATGAAATGTGGAAAGGAAGAGTACCTTCCTATAAATTCCTTCGAGTGTGGGGGTGTCTTGCCAAGGTAGTCATTCCTCCACCTAAAAAGGTGAAGATAGGACCAAAAACTGTTGATTGCATTTTCATAGGATATGCACATAACAGTAATGCTTATCGATTTCTTGTGCATGAGTCTAATGTACCAGATATTCACAAGAATACGATAATGGAATCGAGGAATGCATCTTTTTTCGAATACGTTTTTCCTTGTAAAACTAATTCGAATTCAGATGTGCACAAAACGGGCACATGAGACTATCATTGAAGATAGTCAGGACCGAGAACAAATTAATGTTTTCCAGAGGATCAACAAGTTGTTGAACCTGAACTAAGACGTAGCAAAAGAGCTAGAACGGAAAAATCATTTGGTCCAGATTTTCTGACATTCTTGTTAGAGAATGATCCTCAAAGCTATAACGAAGCTGTAAGGTCAGCTGATGGTGCCTTGTGGAAAGATGCCATCAATAGTGAAATTGAATCCATCTTACAAAATCACACCTGGGAGTTAGTGAATCTTCCTCCAGGATGTAAACCTTTAGGGTCCAAGTGGATTTTCAAAAGGAAAATAAAGGCAGATGGATCAATTGACAAGTACAAAGCAAGACTTGTAATTAAAGGTTATAGACAACGTGAAGGTCTTGATTACTTTGATACTTATTCTCCTGTAACGAGAATAAATTCCATAAGGATGATACTAGCGATTGCAGCTTTGCGCAATCTTGAGGTACATCAGATGGATGTGAAAACAGCCTTTCTGAATGGAGATTTAGATGAAGAAATCTACATGGAACAACCTGAAGGCTTTATAGCTCCAGGACAAGAAAAGAAAGTCTGTAAGTTAGTTAAATCCTTGTATGGATTGAAACAAGCCCCGAAACAGTGGCATAAAAAGTTTGATGACACCATGTTGGCAAATGGTTTCAAAATCAATGAATGTGATAAATGCATTTATGTCAGAGAGACAGAAGTTGGCTATGTCATTTTATGTCTCTACGTTGATGACATACTGATTGTCGGGAGTAATGTCAAAATGGTGAAATCTACCAAGAATATGCTGAAATCCAAGTTTGACATGAAAGACATGGGTCTTGCAGATGTCATTCTGGGAATAAAGATCTCGAGAAGTCCAGATGGACTTATTCTTGATCAGTCGCACTATGTGGACAAAATTCTTGGTAAATTCAACAATGATGATTCAGCTGTGGCTAGAACTCCTTAGATGTGAGTTTACACCTATCAAAGAATAGGGGAGATGGTATATCTCAAGTAGAATACTCTAGAGTGATCGGGAGTTTGATGTATCTATCGAGTTGTACAAGGCCTGATATAGCCTGTACAGTAAACAAGCTCAGCAGATATACGAGTAATCCAGGGGTTGATCACTGGAAAGCAATAGTGAGAGTACTTAGGTACTTACGTTTTACTCGTAATTATGGGTTGCACTATCATAGATATCCAGCTGTAGTCGAAGGATACAGTGATGCTAATTGGATATCTGACATGAAAGACTCAAAGTCTACTAGTGGTTATGTGTTTACACTAGCAGGTGCAGCTATATCATGGAAATCCTCCAAACAGACTGTGATAGCCAGATCTACAATGGAATCAGAATTCATTGCATTAGACAAGTGTGCTGAAGAAGCAGAATGGCTTCGAAATTTTCTAGAGGATATTCCAAGTTGGCCTAAGCCAGTGCCAGCAATTTGCATTCATTGCGATAGTCAATCTGCAATTGGAAGGGCACATAACAATATGTATAATGGTAAGTCTAGACATATTCGTCGTAGACACAATACCGTTAGACAATTACTCTCTACTGGAGTTATTTCGATTGACTATGTAAAGTCAAAGGATAACATTGCGGATCCGCTAACCAAAGGGTTAAATAGAGAGTTAGTTGTGAAATCATCGAGGGGAATGGGACTGAAGCCCATTAGATAAATGTTTATTACGAAGGAAAACCCAACCTTGTTGACTGGAGATCCCAAGATCTAGGTTCAATGGGACAACCTACTCGTAAAAGACATAATTGGATCACTGTGGGGGGTTACCCTCTAGTCCATTCCTATGATGAAATGAAACAGTGATGCTCGTATGGATAGAGGTTAAGCAAAAGCTTTTAATGATTCTTATGCGTCGGGAATCCGAGCAGAGTATTACGAGATACTCTTAAATAAGAAATCACCTATGTGAGAGAGAAGTGGGGCCGCTTCAAAGGGAATTGTACGGGGCACAATTTTAGAAACTCTTGCAGAACCAGGTAGATGTTCATGGCCAAAATGAACATAATAATGAGAACTCAAATGTGTAGGTAAAATATCTGTGTGATATGTGTTCTCCAATTACATGAACGGCAGTACAGTTCAATGACATCGCGTCAACTGTCAGCCAGTAATGAGATATATTTTCACAAGGGAAGGTTCAAAGGCTGTGGCCTACCTATCCTATGCAGGTGTTGAACCGTTGAACTCTTCTAGGTCAAAATAAAATGTTTTATAAAAATAATTTTATTCGACGTTTTTCGCCAATTTCATTCATGTGGGGGATTGTTGGAAAAATGCTTATTTATAAGCATTTTGAGGCTCAATTTTAAGCATGGTCCACTTCGTGTTAGTGGTTGTTATTGAATGATTCGGATACTCCTCCGTGAGTACTTCGAAATGGTATATTCATATGCTTAAAATGGTGCTTGGGTGAATGAGAAATTGTTGCTCAAAGTTCACAATTTTCAAGCCTTTTGTAATTCCATAACAGCTAATTTAATTAGCTTGGTGGTTACAAAGTTTAATCTCCATAAGTGCTAATCTAATTAGCTTGGTGGTTATATAGTTTAATTTCCATTAGTGCTAATTTAATTAGCTTAGTGGTTACAACAATGTGTAACATCTCCCATTATGAAATTTAATTGGCAAGTTAATTTCTATTAATTGAGATGTGTTTTTCTTTTCCTATATAAACAACATCAGTTCTTGTTTTCAAGATATGAAATAGAAAATAGAGAAAGACATAGCACACACACGAAAGATCATTTTCTTTGTTTTGTTAAAAGGAGAGTTCAAACACTTTGTGGTTCGTTGGATACGAGTCTGGTGGTGCCCTTTCTCGTACGTTTCCGTTGTATCCTGGGAAACAATCGTCTCACGTTCTACTGCACCTACGGTAGGGGACGAATTTGTTTTAAGGATATGTTGTTTTTACAACAAGCCTCGGGAAAGTTCTGATCTGCCTCAGCTTCAGCTTCAGCCTCAGCTTCAGCTTCTGCCTCTGCCTGACTCAGCATCTGCCAACAGCCTCTGCCTCAGCATCAGTATCTGCCAACAGCCTCTGCCTCAGCTTTAGCCTCTGCCTCAGCTTCATCTTCTGCCTCTGCTTTCAGCCTCAGCCTCTGCTGTCAGCCTCTGCCTTCAGCCTCTGCCATCAGCCTCTGCTGTCAGCCTCTGCCCTTCAGCCTCTGCCTCCGCTCTCAGGGTCTGCCTCTGCCCTTCAGCCTCTGCCTCCGCTCTCAGGGTCTGCCTCTGCCCTTAGCCTCCGCTCTCAGCCTCTACCGTCAGGGTCTACTCTCAGGGTCCGCCGTTAGGGTCTGTTTGAGGATAATAATTATAATTGTAATTTTGTCATATTCGGATTTCCCAATTACCGTGTAATAATTGTAATAATTGTTGTATACAGTAGATATAGTTAAAAAGATTTGTAACTACATCAAATAGGGCATGAATAAATAGTTAAAAAGATTAAAATTTACACCTCATAACTTTACTATTTGCAACCATACCACCATGTTTTACTAAAGCTCGGCAATTTTTTCTTCACAGTGAAAAACTTTGGCTTACAAGTCAAAAAAACTACCAACGAATTTTGAAATGGATATAACCAAAAGGGGGCACATTTTTATATTATACCTATGCTCCAAGGATTGAGACGGTCAAGATATCTTAGCTTCATCAAAGAAACAACAATCAACCAAATATTTAGGCAAATTAATGTTTATGCACAAAACATGAGACATTAAAACACGTGGTCTTCACGGGAAATGCCAATGAAGTTGTGGATAATGCTATCCTTTCTTGGCGTAATAAATAAGTAGAGATAACAAAAGAGGAAGGAAGCAGCAAGAAAGATGTCATTTACCGTGTTCGAGAAACTTTTGTTGAAATTGCAAACATAAGCTGGAAAACTCTGCAGCACAAAATTTGAATGTACTTTAAAAGCATCCCATTTAGAGCTTGATACAATTTTATTCTTCCAATCACGAAGTAACAGCACCTAATGGAACTAAATAAATAAAGAAAGAAAAATTATTGAACACTGGGCTCCACTGAGCTAAAATGTGTTAGCAGAAAGACAAAACAATACCCACAACAAGTATGCTTAGAACTGTAGCCTATACCTTAAATAAGTTGCCATTGTAAAGTGCCATTTAATTTACGTCGATGGGTGATAGGTTTTGATTCGAGATGAAACCTACAAAACTCTCCAAACTTTCTACAAGTTACTTTGAGAATGATTGATTGCTTTATTTCTGCTCTCAGCTTGTTATTTATAGCTGAGTTAGTTACAAATTCTGTTACAAGAGTATTATACAGCTATGAATGTGTAACATTGCCTTCCCCATCCAAAGAACCTTGTCCTCAAGGTTATAAAACGATCAAAGAAAATATTATCAAATCTTCCTTGAACACCAGCATTTGGAACAAAACAAGCAACACAAAACCCAATATACAGTACAAGCTGCTGCCCACAAATGCCAAACTCAAACTCAAACAACTACCCATCTCATCCAATTGCAATGGCTCCCTTTGAAACTTGTCCAGCAAGCTTGGCAGGCCTATCTCACCCCACCATAAAGCTAGATGTTCTAAAGGTAATCCATATTTTTGCCCATATGACCACGTGACAGGAAGAACAAACTGCAACGATGATATGCCACCCCACGTCTTCAAAAATTTGCCTTCATCAAAGAGTTTAAATTCTGGCACAGTTGGAGAATGATAACATAGCATATCAATGTGTCCATTCATCAAAGCTTCCCATAATTTGTCTTTATTTGCAGCATCACGTATGAGCGGAGCATATTTAAAGCAAGTATCTCCATCTAGAATCTCCTCTGCTGAGAAAGCCAAGGAATGGGGGCATGTCTCAACAGTTATGCTGTCTCCATTACTTTTCGCTTCCTGTAAAAGATCCAAGAAAGAACTAGCATGAGATAAATGAACAACGTGAAGATGAACTCGATCTCCACGGCCGCCAATCCTCATGTCATTTGCTACTGTCAAGAGTTCTCTGATAACTGCCTCCTCCCATGAAGGTGGCCTTCTCTTCAGATAGTTTGAATAAGATCGAGCGTCAAGTGTAGCATCTTCGAGTTCTACCCGCCTTTCAGAATATTGGTGCATCTCAGCATGTACAAGTAAAGGTCTTTTATATCTTGCCAATACTGATAGTCCTTCCTTAATATGACTGGAATTTGTCAGAGGAAAGTCGTTGGTCCCTGCAGGACACATAAAAGACTTCAATCTAAGAACGTCGGCTTTCAGTAGAGCTGCTAGAGCACTTGAATTGAATGCATTTGCAGGAACTAGACCTCCCCAAAAACCAACAGCAACATAAATTCTCTTCTCTGCTACATCAAGCTTGAGTTTCAGAGTTTCTGTTGAGATAGTTGAGGGATCACTGTTGAGGGGCATATCAATTAAGTTGTTATACCACCTATAATCATAGAATCTTCTTTCCACAATCTCATCAACCAGATTCATCATCAATGAAAATGTGAAAAACAGACTCACACACAGACTCACATTCACCAAAGTGGTCACCAACCTTGCCCCAAAATTAGTAGTGATTATATCTTTGGTTTCTTCACCAAAAGCAAAGTAACTTAATGCACCAAATGAACCATACAACAAAGAAATGAGTACCATACACCATTCCATTACTTTCCCAAATTTGTCTCTGTCTCTAGTCTCATATTCCAATGGTAATATCATGCCATCTCCACCATATGAAAAATCAGAAAAATCACCAAATGTCTTTAAAACATGCATTTGTTCCCCGAAAATCATGAAACAATCCCAAATATACAAAGACTTTGGAGATAAAAACCCAAGAATACTTTGAGATTTACTGTGATTAGACTGAATTCGTCGTTGTTCTTTTCTCTCATTGGTGGCTCGAGGACTCATGTGCCAACATATCCATGGAGAAACCAAATCTTGGATTATATTCTTCTCAGGCATTTCGTCAAACAGCTTATGTGTGTCTTCTATTTCTTCTCTGTTCAATCAATCTTCAAGCTCATATCTTTGAAAGTCACACTGGGCATGTAAACAGTGAGGAAATTCAGCTAATTCAGCTGTTGAAAATATATTTGTGCTCCAAATTGATGAAGAAAAAGATGTAACACCTCCATGATAATCAAAGCTTAAGTTCCGGTGAAGGTTTGGGTGCCTTGGTGAACCCAAATGCAACGAAACTGAACCTGCAGCCTTCATTTTAACCTTCTTTCTATGTTCCTCATCCATAACCCTATGTCTTGGTGTATCTTGAACATCATCTTTGATTTTGGGGCCAGAACCACTTCCTGCACCAGCGAAAAGATCCTCCTCGTCCATGGTTGCACCAACATCACCGTCATCTCCCTGGTACATCATCACAATGATTGGTTTGCAGATGCCCTCCAGCTCTTCCATCTTATCTTCAAATTCGGCTGCCTCAGCAACACCACTCAATTCGCCCATGTCATTGAATTCTTGATCTTGGGTAGTGACGTCTTGAAACATCTTTTGGATCCCTTCTATGCCCTTGTTGTTTGTGATACTAATCTTGTTCTTCTCACCAGTGATCTTTTCCTCACCAAGGTCGTTGATTTCTTGATCGTTGATAGTGGCTAGACAGTTTCTATTATAGAAACCTTTACCAGAATCAAATCTTGAAATTAAGGATTGATCTTTGGACATGGCTGTGCCACTTCTGATTTGGAAAGCTTCACTAGAATTAGATCTTGGAACCCAAGATCGAAGGATATTGGCCATTCCCTTCACTGGACTAGGGTTTGCCTCCACTGATATTGAAGCATTTGTTTCATCATTGTCATGAGCAGACTCAAAAGAAACTGGTTTAATGGCGTCCGGATCTAATTTTGTGATAAGATTTTGTAGCATCATTTTGATATTGCGTAGTGATTCGTTGATGTTATCAAGTGATTTCTCCATTGATGAACCTCTCAATGAAAGCACCAATTGATAGGTTTTGATTCGAGATGAAACCTACAAAACTCTCCAAACTTTCTACAAGTTACTTTGAGAATGATTGATTGCTTTATTTCTGCTCTCAGCTTGTTATTTATAGCTGAATTAGTTACAAATTCTGTTACAAGAGTATTATACAGCTATGAATGTGTAACAATGGGGTTATTCAATTGAGGTCTAAACATATAATTTCACACTAAATAATTGAATTTATGCACCAATCTCTGTAAAATTTAGTGTGTGCAAAGGGGAAGGTATCAGGTGTCCATTAAATTAGGGTTTATGAATTTGATTGAGATACAGCACTTGTGGATTCTGGTTTTTTGGTGAATCGAAGGAGACGACGTACGGGGAGTTTCAGACCAACTAGTTAAGAAGACTATAGCCTTCTCGGGGCCTGAAGGGAATTTCCTTTTCCCGGGTAAGTTTCGAACCGAACCTGAAACCATCCGATTTCAAGAACTTAAATCGAAAATATCCGATTCAGTTTCGGTTCCATTAAAAATGAAATCGAAACTGACAGTTCCGAAATCAAAATTGATAATAATAATAATAATAATAATAATAATATAATAATAATAATAATTATCAATGGTCACTAACCGTTGGAAGCAAATGACCGTTCGCTTTTAAGCCAACGATAATTTGTAATTTTTTTAAAATATTCAAAAAAAATATTTATAAAATTTAGCCTATAAATATTCACTTTAATTCATTATTTTTTCAACGACAATTTTTTCAAATCTCAATCTTTCTATCTACAATTCTATCTCAAATTCTCAATTACTCTCTATTATTATTTTAATTCTCAAATACTATCTAAATTTCTCATTATTAATCTATTTATTACTAATTATGAAAATGTCAAGTACAAGTTAGAATTCAGATAATATAGATGAGGAGTTCCCTACTCAAGAAAGCCAATTTATCGATGGAGAATAAAATATTGGTGGCTTCGATATTTTCAGAATTTACTCACAAATGAGCTACAAGAATTAATGTGGTGAATATATAGTGAAATGTAATTACTAACAAAATACTTGTAAATTCAAAAAAATGGTGGGCATGAATTCTCGAAGCACATGCGAACAAAACATGCAAATCTCATTGGAATTGACAAAACTCAATCGTAAATACCGAGGTATGGTCAATCTTCCTCTTCTCAATTATTTCAATATAATGATGCTAAAAATAGAGAAGAAATTACAATTTTAATAGAACGTTTGTCTTTTAGTTTCGGTGAAAAATTTGGTTTTATTAATTATTATCAAAATGTATTAAATCCTAACATGAATATGGTGCCTACAAATATTGTAAAACGTATAATATTAAGGTTATATGAAAAAGAAAAAAAAGATTTAATTAATGAATTTCAAAATATCAATGGACATTTTTATATATGTAGTGGTATATGGACTGATCATTAGTAAATACATGCATACATGAGTATAACATGTTATTGGATAGATAATGAATAGAAAATACAAAACATGTTATTCCTTTTTCGTGTTTTTGATAGTAGACATACTGCAGATAATATTTACAGAATTATCAAATATATTTTAGAAGAATATAGATTAGTTTAAAAAAAATTCAATCGATTTTGACAATGCAACAGCTAATACTTCTTCCATTATCGAGCTTCAAAATATTTGTCAACCAAGTTTCGGAGGAAAATTTTTTCATATTAGATGTGCATGTCATGTTTTAAATGAGTCTATGGATGCGAGCACAATGATAACACATCTCAAAGAGTTGTTTGATGCATCCGCTCGCACTGAAAGATATGAGATATCTAAGGCTCTATTTTGATCCATGATGAAAGATGGTTCTTCAGTTAATGACCATATGATGAAGATGATTACCTACATTGAAAAATTAGTTGATCTTGGTTTTATCATGGATCATGGCTTATATATTGATCTTGTATTGCGACCACTGCCAGAGTCTTTCTCTCAGTTCATTTTGAATTTTCATATGAACAAGTTGGATGCTACACTTCCTGAAATGCTTAATATGTTAAGACTTGCTGAGAAAGACATAAAATCACAGAAAGGTTCTGTGATGCTAATGAGTGGTTCCAAAAAGTTTAAGAAACGCCCTAAGAAATGTTCAAAGGGTAAGGCCCAAAAGGCCAACACTCACAAGCCCACTGGTGGTGTGACTAAGAAGAAAGACAATGGCAAGTGTTTCTTCTGTGAAAAAGATGGGCATTGGAAGAGAAACTGTGCAAAATACCTCGAGGAAAAGAAAAAGCAAGCAGTTGCTTCTACTTCAGGTATATTTATGATTGAGGTTAATCTTAATGATAGTAAATCTTCTATTTGGGTATTGGATACTGGTTGTGGTTCTCACATATGTAACAATATGCAGGGCCTCAAGAAGAGTAGAAGACTTCAAAGAGATGAAGTGGATCTACGAGTGGGAAATGGAGCAAGAGTTGCTGCTTTAGCCGTAGGAACTTATATTCTTTCATTACCAAGTGGATTAGTTCTAGAATTAGAAAATTATTTTTATGTTCCAGTACTTAGTAGAAATATTATTTCCGTATCTTGTTTGGACAATGAATGTTTTAATTTTATAATAAAGAACAATTGTTGTTCATTTTTATATGATGATATTTCGTATGGTATTGGATATTTAAGCAATGAATTATATGTTCTGGAACTAAATAACATTATCCTCAATATAAATAAACAAGATATTTTAAAAGAATCATACCTTTGGCATTGTAGACTTGGTCATATCAATTAAACACGACGTACAAAAATGAATAAAGAGGGTTACTTGAACCCCTTTGATTATGAATCATATGCAATTTGTGAATCTTGTTTAATTGGTAAAATGATCAAATTTCCTTTTACTGAAAAAGGACTACGTGCAACCGAATTACTAGAGCTAGTACATACCGATGTATGTGGCCCTATGTCGATTTAAGCAAATGGTGGTTACTCCTACTTCATAACCTTTACTGATGATTATTCACGTTTTGGTTACGTATACTTAATGAAGTATAAGTCTGAATCATTTGAAAAGTTCAAAGAATTCAGAAACCAAGTAGAGAAACAAACTAGCAAAAGCATTAAGACACTCTGATCTGACCGAGGTGGAGAATACTTGAGTTACGAGTTTCAAGACTATCTCAAGGAACATGGCATCATTTCACAATGGACTCCTCCAAGGACACCTCAACACAATGGTGTTTCCGAAAGGAGAAATCGAACGTTGTTAGACATGGTACGGTCAATAATGTCTAGCATAGATCTTCCAACATCGTTCTGGGGACTAGCATTAGAAACTGCTGCTTACCTTCTAAATAATGTTCCATCTAAATCTGTTAGCAAAACATCATATGAGATATGGCATGGTGTAGGCACTGTATTTTGTATGAAGCCCAATGATGAGCCTCGTATGGAGGCACTACCTGAAAAGTTAGGGAAGTCGCGGAAAACGAATGCCGGAAGGGAAAACTCTAAAATTAGTACTTTATCGGATTTTGAACTCACTAGCTAGCCTCAGATTCTCTTAGTCAATTTATGTTTTAAACCTTAAGCCAATACAACCCATCCACAAAGCCCACACGCCCAAGCCTTCCCAAATAATAAAACCCCATGTAAAACACATGTGCCAAATCCCTTCAAATCACCTTCCAAATTAATAAAGATTTGAAATCCCTTAAGCACCTTAATTTGGAAGGAAAATCTTGACACAATGAGGAGAAGGGGCGGCCACACACAAAAAATAATAAGAAAAGAAACCCTAGCAAGCACAACCAAAATCCTAGGAGACACAACTATAAAAAGAGGTTATTCTCTCATCTTGGTCTTTCTCTTCTCTCTGGCAGACACTCACGACCATCACAAGAAACCCTAAACTCGCTTTCCTCTCTCTTCTCACGGCATCAACCAAAAAAAACCTAAGCTAATTCTCTCTCTTCCCACGACTAACTCACAAAACCTTCAACCCAGCAGCCCCTCCACCAAACCGACCAAACAAAATACAAACTCGATAACTAGCAGCCCCCACCGAACCAAGACCATTTTCACGCCAACAAACGCCAAACAAAAAAACTGCTTTACGTAAAAATAGCCTTGACGTGAAGCAGACCAAAACCGTGAGCACCAAAGCAAAAAAACCTCACCTTCACCGAAACCTGAAGCCAAGAAACCACACAAAAAAGCCGACCAAACTGCCCACCCTAAACTGACAACAAAACAGAGACAAAGTGTCACGGGCCAACTTTTTCCTTAACGGAAAAGGGCTCGTGCGGCACTTACCACGGTCATGTCCCGTGTAAGTCAGCCTTCTCAAAACCTCTGTCCCTAATTTCCCATTGTTGGGGAGGGAACAGACCCGTAATTTTATTGATTTATGAAAGCTCACAAGCTATCTCGAAGCATACACATGCGGGCCCGCACAATACCGGGTCCCGGCACTTGAATAGTGCAACCGAATATAAAATATGGTATTTTCCCGCCAACTCAATCTCGACAATACATCATTGTCCCAACGTTGTCTAAGGGCGAGAGGGTTCACGGCTAAAGCCCCGAGACCACCGAAGCCCCCTTGGCCACACCCAAGGTTCACCTAGGCTTCCCCCCTAAGGAGGTTTTAAAGACATTGCACATGTCTCACCAGTATACGCACCTAGCGCTTGAGTTGTCACACCCCCCTCTAAAATCTATCTTAAGAGGAGTTTTCAGGAACTCTTCCGGACATTCAGTAAGCCACCATATAAGCGACTTTGGGTTAAAATCTCGTCCCTAAACAAGCTTGTCTTGATGGGTTTCCACAACACCCCCACTTTAGCGGAAAAGACCCAAAAGTGGGCCTACTGCCAAACTCTCCCGAAAAACCTTGAAATCCAACTCTGGGGCTGAAGTTTTCCCAGTACAAGGGACCATAATATTCACTTTGGAACTTGGTCCCACTCGATTCGACAACCCGGGTCGTTAGCTCCTTCACAATGCACCAAATTAGGCTAACGACTAGCGGCAAGCTAGCGTATCTCAAAATCTCCCGCCAAACTTCAGAACGGGACCCCACGGGTGAGAACTTCCCAGTACATATACCCATAAGAGTTACGGTCCTAGGATCAGACTAGGACGTGTAGTCACTTTACAAAGGAGCTCATGGTTCGGGACATCAGTTTAAGGTCGTTAAGGGTTATATGTACCCTTCATGTACCCTTGTACTGGTGAGTTTTCA
>SKCR01044383.1:0-55918 GCA_019454045.1 Zanthoxylum bungeanum
TACTTTCTTAGTCTATGTGGAAGGAGAACTTGAGGCGATTGGGTACGCCGATGCAAGTTTCCAACCGATAAAGACAACTGTAAGTCGCAATCTGGCTACATATTTTGTTTGAACAACGGAGTAGTGAGCTGGAAATCATCCAAGCAAGAGACTGTTGCCGATTCAACAATAGAAGCAAAATATATTGCTGCAGTTGAGGCAGCAAAAGAAGCAGTTTGGATCCATAAATTCCTAATTGGATTAGGAGTAGTTATGTTAGCAGCTGAGCCCGTACCTATGTATCGTGACAATAACGGGGCTATAGCACAAGCTAAGGAACCGCGGTCTCATCAACGATCCAAGCATGTACTTCGACGGTTTCATCTGATTCGCGAGATCATACATCGTGGCTATGTGAAGATCGAGAAGATTGCATCAGATGATAACATTACAGATCCACTGACGAAGGCTATTTCTCAGCAAAAGTTTGAGCGACATGTACATAGTTCAAGTGTTAGATACTTGAGTGATTGGCTATGAGCCAAGTGGCAGATTGTTGGACAATTATGACCCATAACATCACTATTTGTAATAAACATTGTGTTTTTGTACAAATTAACTATGTGACAAAAAGAAATTGATATTTTATCATTATTGTAATTTGATTACTTGGATATATTTATTAATGATAAAAGTCCATATGGTCAAATCAGATTAATAAGATATGAGACAGTATTAATCCACGAACGATGTATCATTAAATATCCATAGTCATAGTATTATCGAGACTGAACATCGATAATGCGGAATAGACTAGTATTGCACTTGTGCGCGTTATGGAAGCTTAACATCGTAGTTCTCATATGTTTAAGTATTGGATACTTATGCAAGTGTGATAAGAGGTTCTGTTAGTCGTTGGACCGGGAACAGTTCGCTCAGGATAGACCCACTCGGAATCTCATTAGTAGTATGACTATGTGTCTATGGGAATCCGAATCAGGGTAGGTGTATGTGATCTTTAACCCGAGACTTACGTTTCTAGTACTTGCGGCAATAAGTTTTCTTAGGTATTGGTCGTCCGCGGCTTTAACATGTTCAGTGTACACCTGTACTGGGTTTACTGAGAATCGTAGTGTATTGGATGTGATGTCAAGATGCGAGTATCACTTCAGTCATATGGAGATGATGGTCACGCATGATACGGTAATAGTATTCTTAAAAGCTGCAGCTATCGGGAAAGTATGACTAGGTCATGACTTTCCGATTACAGAGACTAGTTACTCGTGATCTGATATATGCTTCGTACGGGGCAGATACAATGCCAGCCCTAGGCCTAGTATGTGACATCCGATACTGGATCGTATTACGCGTTACATTAGTATTACTACGCCTAATATAGATAATATTCCTCCGTGGATATTTCTGGAGAATTGGATAGGCACGGTGCTTTGCTAGAAGCCAACCATGTCTTGTAAATAGGTGAGAACGTGGTATTGGGTACGCACGTGTAGGATAGTCCGACAACCGGATTTACTGCCAACATATCTAGGAATATCTGGGTCGCTTCCCAAAGATTCACCAATGACATTTGACTCGAATAGAATTAATCTGGGATTAATAATGAGAGAGAAAATTAATCTGGGATTAAATTCGTACAGAAGAGAGAACGCGATTAATTTGGAATTAATCGGTAAAATAAATTTAATAGTTAAATTAGATTTTTCTATTTAATTTATTTATTTGGGCTAAAATAATATATCAGATATATTAATTGAAATTGGATTTCAATATGGAATTAAAATTGGATTTTAATTCAAGCAAACGAATTAATTTGGAATTAATTCGTAAGCGACTTTCGTAATAATTTTACGATGCATAATTATATAATTAAATTGGATTTAATTATTTAGCGATGGAAAATTCGTTTAGTCGGATTTAACGAACCCGGGCCAAAGCTTAGTTGTGTGTTGGAGAAGCTAACTCAAATTTTGAATTTAAAGTGGTGGGACCCACTTTACTTACATCAATTGTTTGAAATGTGATGGAAGTAGTTGGATGCAATTAATGCAATCTTATACACCTCTAAAGCTTCTTGGACAAGTTTGTAACATAACACAAAAACTTCATCTCTCTTCCTTCTCCTTGGCCGAGAGTTGCTTCTCCTCCATAGACAAATTTTGATTCAAAATTTGTTCAAAGGTAGCACTTAAAGAGTCTTACAAGGTGTTAGGGAAACTCACTCAAGAGTTTAGAACTCAACAAAGCTTGGAGCTTCATCATCCATTTCAATGAATTTTGAAATTCTCAACCGATCAATGTAAGTTCTTTCCGCAAACTTTGCTTGATAATTCACACATAAATCATTATTTAGAGACCTTGGGCATGTGTAGGACACTAACAATAGCGTCGCGGCACCGGGACATAAATTTTACCTATAAATAACATTTCATTTCATTTCATTTCTCTCATACTTTCCTTAGTTTCTTATTAAGTAATTGAGGATTGTTTCTTGTATGTTTTATTTTTAAGCTTTCTTTTTCAGTAATAAAATTATGTGCGTTTTATTCAAAGCATGAGTAGGTAATTTTTTTTATGGGGGTAAATTGGTGAAGCTTTTAATCCGATAATTTAGATTAATCTCACTTATATTATAATATATAAATTGTAATCTATTGATTAATATTTAATTTAAATCTGAATTAATTATTGACAAACTTTGTTACCGCCTATATGGCTGGTTTTATAAATTTGACATAGTTGAGTACCGCCTATATGGCTGGTTTATAGACAAATAATATCATCGCCTTTATGGCTGATTATATATGTTTTGGCATAATTAATTCTTGAAATAAATTAATTGGGCAACAATGACAATTTATATATTATAAAAAGTGAGATTTCGATATCTAAAATATTAAAAGTTGATCTCCTAACTCCAGCATTTTATTTTATTATTGCAGTTTAACTTGAAAGTTTCCAATCATTTTTATGATATTTTTTTAGTAATCTTAGCTATGTGTTGTAACTAAATTCATTATCTAGGGTTGTGATGAAACTTAATATTGATGATTTTATAAGTTGAATTATCTTATGTCTTGTGTGATGTTTTGTCTTATTTATTGAATCTCTATCTTAATGCTTCTTGTTGTTTGATCACCATCAAGATTGTTGTGTTAAATTTAGATGAACTTGACAAAGGAATTTTAAGTTCAGCCTTAGATTCAATAACACACGATCTCAATTTAAGGGATTTCCCTCCAGGATAGAAATATATCTATAGGGCGGGTGTAGCCATAATTGGAACTTGACCTTAATGAATTTGAGGTATCTTAGTTAACATATAAATATAGTTAATTAAGTAAATTTGAATATTTGCATTCGACCATCGAAAGATGCTTATGTATACATTCATGTTCTAGGTTAATAAGCCAGAATATTGCACAAGTATAAGATAATCAATTCATCTTTAGAAGAATATTGGGAGGATTCACAACCCTGGATACTTTCATATGATTGATTAACTTTGTAATCTATCATAGTTTTAATTATTTATTTTAGATAACATCATCATTCAACCAACATCTACAATCAATTTCAATTAGATACTTTTAGAAGATTAGCTTCAATAATTAATAACATAAGTTGTTGGCGGTGTAAAAAGGCCCTATGACAGTTAAGCAGCATGGCATGGGTAAAATGGGTAATTCCCATCTTGGTCAAAATCATTAAATGCCGACCCGACCACATGAGTAAGAGACCGAGCACTTGATGATAGGCGACCGACCACTTGAGACTGGGTGCCAGCGTTCTCAACTCAGAAGCCCATGATGGCCGACCATGTCTAGACCTACCAGATGGCGAGGCATGCCTAGAAAATAAGACATCCTATTTCTATGGGGAAAAAGGATAAAATTATCCTACTTTCACACGGAAACTGATAAGTCAGTGTCCTAATAGGATAAATAAAGTGAAGTCAGATTCGGATTAGGAATCCTCATAGGAAAAAGAGATTGTTTCAACTGGGAATCCTTATGCTAGAAGGAATCTGATTTCTCTGTTATTATAAATATGAGGGTAGAGTATGTGTAAACGGATAGGAATCATTATCATCAGACTTGTAAAAAAACCAGAAGCAGAGCCGAGAAGCGTGTTTGAGTAATAAAAAGTATCATCCTTTTTGTGCCCGTGGACGTAGGTCGGACCAAAATCCGCCGAACCACGTTAAATCTCCTTATCGATTGGCGTATTATTTGTCTTTTGCTAAGTTTGCTTTTGGTCCCCCATAACCAAACAAATTCACTATTGAGAGAGGATTGTCTCGGGAGTAATATTCCCATATTGCCCTGAGACCAGAATCAGCCGTCAACAGTTGGCGCCGTCTGTGGGGAACTCAATAAAAAGCGGTTCGCGTAGTAAGACGATGGCAGAAGGTGGAAATCACCAATCGTCGAGGAATCCGGCCACATATTGGATGAAGAAGATAGAAGAAAGCATAAGGAAGGACATGGAGGATAGTCAGGCCCTCCTAAAAACCATGATGGACCGACTAGAGAGAATGGAATGGGGGAACCGCGAGAAGCCTGAAACCAGAGCTAATCAAAGAAGAGGAGAGATAGCAGATGGAAGGAGGGTTGTGGATACAAGTGAGACGATGGACCTAGGAGGAGGGGGCCTTACAGGATAAAATCCATAGTGGTGGAAGAAGATTCACAAGCAGAGGACACATGGGAAGAAGAAGAAGATAGACGTTCGACAGATTCCTCTTATGATAGTCTCCGCTACACTAGAAGAGGAAGCACAGAGTACGACGAGACTGTTCGGGAGATCCCACGGCGTGAGGAACACCGCACCCGTGGCAACAGACATGAAGAAGAGCGCAGCAGGCGACATGGCGGCCCAAATAGCGAGGTAAAATCTTGGTTAAAGAAAGAGATGGCCAAGTGGGGGGCAAGCCTCAAAACAGGTACATGAGACGTCTGGGATGGCAAAGAGGAATCCCCCCTCACAGAAGAAATAAAATCAGCAAAATTCCCGAAAAGGTTCAACATGCCGACCATGACGCCCTACAAAGGCCATACCGATCCAAAAACCCATATTGAGAGCTTTATACTATTGATGGAGGTCCAAGGAGTGACAGGGGACGCCGTGTGCAAGATATTCCCCCTAACCTTGGGTGGATCCGCCATTCTATGGTATAGAAGTTTAGCCCCAGGGACCATCGGTAGCTTTGCACAACTCAGAAAGTCGTTTGTACGACACTTAAAAGGGGCCTGCGCCTCTAAAAAGACAATCGGAGAGTTAAGACTCATGAAGCAGGGAGACAACGAGCCCCTAAAAACCTTTATTGAGAGGTATCACAACATGGTTGTGGGACACAGGAACTGGGCGACGCATGCTGTCTCGGGCTCGCGGCCCGGTTGGGAGTACGGAGTAGCCATGGGGGACTAAATCGGAGAATAATGGAGTCGCCACCCGGTGTGAACCGGGAAAATGAGATTTAAGGCCGCACTCACCCCTCGCAAGGGAAGACCTCAAACCGTTGGGTTCGGAATGGTCCTTACTTATGTCACTTGTAATGAAAGGATTTGTGTAATAATTTAATCAGGCCTAAGTAACACTTATTTCCAAGAGTATCATACTTCTAAATCCACATGCATGAAATTAATCATCACAACATGCAACATCACATGGCAATCTCATGAACATTTCTCAATCATATGATAGGGAAAACTAAGAACAACCTAATCATGCTTGAGTACTATCTCATGAATATATTAACCAAATAACATGCTAACAGCCTGATCATGCTTGAATATCATCCCAAGAACACATCGAAAGGATAAATGCAGGAATAAAAATAATATGATTGGCTACATAATGCAAGGGAGATCACTCAAAAGGCAATTGTGCATGAAATATGATGAGACAGACTTAGTTCAGTGTGTGCGCGTTCGTGTAGCGTTCGTAAACGCGTTCGAACGTTAAACAGAAGGTTCACGTTCGTGTAGTGTTTGATAACGCGTTCTAACGGTACCAGACCTGATGATACAAAATGCATGCGCGTTCGAGTAGCGTTTGTAAAACTTGTTCGAACGGGAAACAGAAGGTTCGCGTTCGTATAGTGTTCGAGAACGCGTTCGAACGGATCCAAACCTGATGAAACAAAATACATGCGCGTTCGAGTAGCGTATGTAAAACGCGTTCGAACGGGAAATAGAAGGTTCGCGTTCGTATAGCGTTCGATAACATGTTCGAACGGGAACAGACCTGATGCACAAAATGTGACGCAATACATACATAAAAGGCAAATAGCGAAATATGAGGCGCGGCGATGCATCGTGGCAAAGGATTTTAACCTCTTCAATTAGAGGACCTTTCATCGCACTTACTAAGCCCATGCGCTTATCTCAATGCATATAAAAATAAAGACAATAACCTTAGACTTCGTATACCCGATTGAACACATCTTACATTCAACCGATACTGTATACCCGATTGAACATATCTTATATCCAACCGAACACACATCAACCGGCGCGGCAAAGCATGTGGTAAAAGATTTTAACCCCTCCAAGTAGGGGACCTTTAATCCGACTAACTAAGCCCATGCGCTCGATTGTATCATACATACAAAAATAAAGGCAATCATATTAAACTTAGTATGTCAGATTGAACATATCTTATATCCAACCGAACACACATCAACCGGCGCGGCAAAGCATTGTGGTAAAGGATTTTAACCCCTCCAAATAGGGGACCTTTAATCTGACTTACTAAGCCCATGCGCTCGATTGTATCATATATACAAAAGTAACATGCAAAATTCAAATAACGAAAAATAAATAAATCAAAGCAACATAAAACAAAATAATGTGCCGTTTACTCAATTGGTACGTGGAGTTGTATCCCGAGTACAGATCATACTACCGTCAATTCAGAATTGGCTATGAAATTTATGTCCGGGTTTCCATCCTATATACCACAAGAGGCGACACATTTTCCATTTCATTCAAGCCACAACATGCATCCACAAACGACTCTCATGCGAATAGAATTCAATAAACAATCAAAAGATGAATATAAACTAATGAGAAAAGTGCCCTCAGGTCTAACCTTTTAAATCACCTCTCGGATGTACGGTACACGATCGTCGGAAGGGTGGATGCTCCGCAACTCTTCCGGTTCACTTGTTCACTGCTCTCGTTCGTTGTCTTACTGTTTTGAGTTGTCGTTCTCCCTCTTTTGCTGCTGTTTTTACTGTATTTCGCTGCTCTTCCGGTGACGTTTTCTGGTCACTATGTTTGCTGAATTTAGGCTACCGTTCTTGGTTGTCTTTAAGGGCTAGAGGGCTGCGATTTTTGGAGGTTATGGGGGCTGTATAGAGGTTGTGATTTTCAGTTATGGAGAGTGTTTAGGGGGAGTGTTGTTTTCGGTGGAAAGGGAGGAGGAGGAGAGGAAAATTCTAGGTTGTTTCTTGAGTATATTAGGTGTGAATGGAGAGGCTTTTTTTCTTTATGTGAATATGTGTGAATGAACTAGCCTAGACGAGGGTAGTGAATGGTTCTTTTTATAGGCAAAGGCTAGGGTTTCTAGGTAAGGAAGGGAATCAAGTAAATAAGGGAGATATTTTTTGATTGGTTTATGAAAGGAAGGAATCTTGTGTAATTGGTGGGTGAATATCTTAATTAGGGAGTTAAAAATATTTGATTGATTTTAATGTTTATTTTATTTTGGTATGTGATTTTTAGATTTGTTTTGATTTCACCATGTGTTAAATATGTGTTTTAAGTGGGCTTGGGCGTGTGGGCCAAGGCTTGGGCGAATTGGGCTTAATGTGAGGTTAGCAGCAAAACCAGAATTACCGACACTGTTCGAACGCCTCCTCGAACGCGGCATGAACGTCCGCAATCTGTTTGGCGTTCGAACGTATACAGGAACGCAGTACGAACAAAAATAGTGAACCTTGTTTATTCTGAATTTCCCCATCCGATGTCTATTTTCCGTGACCTCCATGACTTAAAAGGTAGTGTCTCCAAATGAGACTCATCATAGGGACTTATATGCAAAAATGCAAGGCCTACAGTCGCCCCCACTTTGATGGGACTTGTGTAATGTGTAACAGTGACAATCCTATCAAAGTTATGCAATAAATTTTCACTTACCTGGCTCGCCAACTGCCACTTGACTTTCCACGTGTTGAGTTGAGTTGATTTGGGTGGTGAGGTCGACCCCTGGTTCATTCCCGAACCGTTGCTGTGATGTGGTCCATTCCTGAACCGTTACTGTGATTTGGTCCATTCCCGAACCGTGTTTCCATTCCTAGAGTGCCATTCTCGGCTTGTTCATTCTCGAACTCTGCTCCATTCTTGGATTGCCATTCTCGACTTGTTCTATTCTTTGATTGCCATTCTCGGCTTGTTCATTCTTGAACTCTACTCCATTCTTGGATCGCCATTCTTGGCTTGTTCATTCTCGAACTCTGCTTCATTCTTGGATTGCCATTCTTGACTTGTTCCATTCTTTGATTGCCATTCTCGGCTTGTTCATTCTTGAACTCTACTGCATTGTTGGATCGCCATTTTTGGCTTGTTCATTCTCGAACTCTGCTCCATTCTTGGATTGCCATTCTCGACTTGTTCATTCTCGAACTCTGCTCCATTCTTGGATTGCCATTCTTGGCTTGTTCATTCTCGAACTCTGTTTCCATTCTTGGAGTGTCATTCCCGATTTGTTCATTCTCGAACCGTGTTTCCATTCTTGGAGTGCCATTCTTGGAGTGCCATTCCCGGCTTGTTCATTCTCGAACTGTGTTTCCATTCTTGGAGAGCCATTCTTGGCTTGTCCATTCCCGAACTGTGTTTCCATTCTTCGAGTGCCATTCCCGGTTTGTTCATTCTCGAACAGTGTTTCCATTCTTGGAGTGCCATTCCCGGCTAAACTGATACTGATAAAGGTGTGGGCTTTGCCCCCAGAGTGCCATACCCGGCAAGACTGATTCTGATAATGACGTGGGCCTCGCCCCCAAGAGTGATGCTGATATGGGCCTCGCCCCCAGAGTGCCATACCCGGCAAGACTGATTCTGAACTAAAGTGGGCCTCGCCCCCAGAGCGCCATACCCGGCAGAACTGTTACTGAACCATGTGGGCCTCGCCCCCAGAGTGCCATACCCGGCAAGACTGATTCTGATGATGATGTGGGCCTCGCCCTCAGAGTTCCATACCCGGAAAAACCGATGCTGAAAATGATGTGGGCCTCACCCCAAACTGGTACTGATGTGGGCTTCGCCCCCAAACTGGTACTGATGTGGGCTTCGCCCCCAGATTGATGCTGATGTGGGCATTGCCCTCAAACTGATGTGGGCCTCGCCCCAACACTGTTACTGATGTGGGCCTCGGCCCAACTGGTACTGATGGGGGTCTCAACCCCGAGACTCATCCCTAAAATGATACTGATATGGGCCTCGGCCCTGGGACTCATCCCCAAGCTGATACTAATGTAGGCCTCGGCCCTGGGACTCATCCCCAAACTGATGCTGATGTGGGCCTCGGCCCTGAGACTCATCCCGAAACTGATACTAATGTAGGCCTCGGCCCTGTGACTCATCCCCAAACTGATACTGATGTGGGGTCGCCCCCAACTGATACTGACATGGGCCTCGCCCCCAGACTGATACTGATATGGGCCTTGCCCCCAACTGATACTGATATGGGCCTCGCCCCCAGACTGATACTGATGTAGGCCTCGCCCCCAATTGATACTGATATGGGCCTCGCCCCCAGACTGATACTGATATGGGCCTAGCCCCAGACTGATACTTATATGGGCCTCACCCCAAGACTGATACTGATATGGGCCTCGCCCCCAAACTGATACTGATGTGGGCCTCGCCTCCAACTGATACTGTTATGGGCCTTGCCCCAACTGATACTGATATGGGCCTCGCCCCCAGACTGATACTGATATGGGTCTCGCCCCAAACTGATACTGATGTGGGCCTCGCCCCCAACTGATACTGATATGGGCCTCACCCCAAACTGATACTGATGTGGGCCTCGCCCCAAACTGATACTGATGTGGGCCCCGCCCCAATTGATACTGATATAGGCCTCGCCCCCAACTGATACTGTTATGGGCCTTGCCCCCAACTGGTATTGATATGGGCCTCGTCCCCAGACAAATACTGATATGGGCCTCGCCCCCAGACTGATACTGATGTGGGCCTCGCCCCCAACTGATACTGTTATGGACCTTGCCCCCAACTGATACTGATATGGGCCTCGCCCCCAGACTGATACTGATATGGGCCTCGGCCCTGTGATTCATTCCTGAAGACTGCTGACATTGTACTGTTGCTGCTTCTGGTTGGCTTGTATTTGACGCTTTCTCTTTTTTTCCTCTGAAACCTGTTATTACAAAACAGAACAAACACGAAAAGGAATGCAGGATACGTTACGTGTATGCATGCATGCATGAATGAGTTTCCTATCCTGTTGGGTTAGGTCTTCTGCCGGTACTCTTGGTGGCTGCTTGGTCTTTTGACAAGTCTGTCCTCTTCCCTAACCAACGGGTATCTATGATGGCTTTCAAGACAAAATGGGGTTAACCTGGTGCATGTATGCATGAGGTGCATGTGATGCATGAGATACATGCGATACAAGAAATATATCAACTCATTAAAATTTTCACAAAAATCGGCTCATCATCATTTTAGAAGCTTTCGGGCTAACTGTCATAGGAGTGAACTCGTCCCAGTTTAAATGGCCCAACAAGTTCACATCTCGTGGCAAGGAGCCTAACTAAATCCAAATGGTAATGTTCCGAACACAAGCACAAAGTGGCCCATCAACACTTAGAAGCCTTTGGCCCAATCGTCATAAAATACGTTCTTGTCCCAGTTTAAATGGCCCAACAAGCCCATATCACATGACAAATGGTCTAAATGGATCCAAACGGTGATGTTTCCAAACACAAGCATAAAAGAAAGATAATGCAAACATAAAACAATAATTTCTACAGAATGGCCCATCAATATTTCAGAAGCTTTGGGCCCAATGGTCATATGGTACGAACTCGCCCTAGTTTAAATGGCCCAGCTAGTCCGCATTTCTGACAATGGTCCAACTGCATCCAAATGAGGATGGTCCACAAGCACATACTCAAGGAAATAATTGTTACTTTAACCATACAACCCCGGTCTATGGGTGGGTTCATAAGAGTGTAGACAAAGGCTCTCATCGGCGAAGGATGGCCCACAACTAGGTCTCCCCAATCAAGGGTTCGAGCGACCAAGTGAGCACACCCTTTTTATACACTAAGGTACGTGCCAATGAGCTATGGTGTGTGACTGACTATCAAATGGATTTCCCGTAGTAGATTCCTCAGAGGGAAGGTGGAGCGAGGCTCACTTAAATACCCAAGCCTTTTAGGCTCTTATCGCTTGGTGTCAGGAATAAAAATCGAGTCCTCCAAATTAGTCCATCACAATAGGCTACGAGTAGATGGCTATATAGGTGCCTTCACAGCTTTTCCTTCTAGAAAGGTAGTGAATGAAGGAAGACACCAAACCATTACCTAGCCTTAAAATGCCTTTGATTAAACCCTCATTTTATCCACTATAGAGACGGTCAATTAAAACATAAATCCAAACATTACAAGACAATATTTCGGGGCCGATTCTCTATCCCCAGTGGGGTCGCCAGACTGTGGGACACAGGAACTGGGCGACGCATGCTGTCCCGGGCTAGCGGCCTGGTTGGGAGTACGGAGTAGCCACATGGGACTAAACCGGAGAATAATAGAGTCGCCACCCGGTGTGAACCGGGAAAATGAGATTTAAGGCCGCACTCACCCCTCGCAAGGGAAGACCTCAAACCGTTGGGTTCGGAATGGTCCCTTACTTATGTCACTTGTAATGAAAGGATTTGTGTAATAATTTAATCAGGCCTAAGTAACACTTATTTCCAAGAGTATCATGCTTCTAAATCCACATGCATGAAATTAATCATCACAACATGCAACATCACATGGAAATCTCACGAACATTTCTCAATCATATGATAGGGAAAACTAAGAACAACCTAATCATGCTTGAGTACTATCTCATGAATATATTAATCAAATAACATGCTAACAGCCTAATCATGCTTGAATATCATCCCAAGAACACATCGAATAGATAAATGCAGGAATACAAATAATATGATTGGCTACATAATGCAAGGGAGATCACCCAAAAGGTAATTATGCATGAAATATGATGAGACAGACTTAGTTCAGTGTGTGCGCATTCGTGTAGCGTTCGTAAATGCGTTCGAACGTTAAACAGAAGGTTCGCGTTCGTGTAGCGTTTGATAACGTGTTCGAACGGTACCAGACCTGATGATACAAAATGCATGCGCATTCGAGTAGCGTTTGTAAAACACGTTCGAACGGGAAACAGAAGGTTCGCGTTCGTGTAGCGTTCGAGAACGAGTTCGAACGGATCCAGACCTGATGAAACAAAATGCATGCGCGTTCGAGTAGCGTTTGTAAAACGCGTTCGAACGAGAAACAGAAAGTTCGCGTTCGTATAACGTTCGATAACATGTTCGAACGGGAACAGACCTGATGCACAAAATATGACGTAATACATACATAAAAGGCAAATAGCGAAATACGAGGCGCGGTGAAGCATCGTGGCAAAAGATTTTAACCTCTTCAATTAGAGGACCTTTCATCGCTCTTACTAAGCCCATGCGCTTATCTCAATGCATATAAAAATAAAGACAATAACCTTAGACTTCGTATACCCGATTGAACACATCTTACATTCAACCGATACTGTATACCCGATTGAACATATCTTGCATTCAACCGAACACACATCAACCGGCGCGGCAAAGCATCGTGGTAAAGGATTTTAACCCCTCCAAATAGGGGACCTTTAATCCGACTTACTAAGCCCATGCGCTCGATTGTATCATACATACAAAAATAAAGGCAATCACATTAAACTTAGTATGCCCGATTAAACATATCTTATATCCAACCGAACACACATCAACCGGCGCGGCAAAGCATTGTGGTAACGGATTTTAACCCCTCCAAATAGGGGACCTTTAATCCGACTTACTAAGCCCATGCGCTCGATTGTATCATACCGTTTACTCAAGTGGTACGTGGAGTTGTATCCTGAGTACAGATCATACTACCGTCCATTCGGAATCGGCTATGAAATTTATGTCCGGGTTTCCATCCTATATACCACAAGAGGCGACACATTTTCCATTTCATTCAAGCCACAACATGCATCCACAAATGACTCTCATGTGAATAGAATTCAATAAATAATCAAAAGATGAATATAAACTAATGAGAAAAGTGCCCTCTGGTCTAACCTTTTAAATCACCTCTCGGATGTACGGTACACGATCGTCGGAAGGGTGGATGCTCCGAAACTCTTCCGGTTCACTGGTTCACTGCTCTCGTTCGTTGTCTTACTGTTTTGAGTCGTCGTTCTCCATCTTTTGCTGCTGTTTTTACTGTATTTCACTGCTCTTCCGGTGACGTTTTCTGGTCACTATGTTTGCTAAATTTAGGCTACCGTTCTTGGGTGTCTTTAAGGGCTAAAGGGCTGCGATTTTTGGAGGTTATGGGGGATGTATATGGGTTGTGATTTTCAGTTATGGAGAGTGTTTAGGGGGAGTGTTGTTTTGGTGGAAGGGATGAGGAGGAGAGGAAAATTCTAGGTTGTTTCTTGAGTATATTAGGTGTGAATGGAGAGGCTTTTTTTCTTTATGTGAATATGTGTGAATGAGCTAGCCTAGATGAGGGTAGTGAATGGTTCTTTTTATAGGCAAAGGCTAGGGTTTCTAGGTAAGGAAGGGAATCAAGTAAATAAGGGAGATATTTTGATTGGTTTATGAAAGGAAGGAATCTTGTGTAATTGGTGGGTGAATATCTTAATTAGGGAGTTAAAAATATTTGATTGATTTTAATGTGTATTTTAATTTGGTATGTGATTTTTAGATTTGTTTTGATTTCACCATGTGTTAAATATGTGTTTTAAGTGGGCTTGGGCGTGTGGGCCAAGGCTTGGGCGAATTGGGCTTAATGTGAGGCTAGCAGCAAAACCAGAATTACCGACACAGTTCGAACGCCTCCTCGAACGCGGCATGAACGCCCGCAATCTGTTTGGCGTTCGAACGTATACACGAACGCAGTACGAACGAAAACAGTGAACCTTGTTTATTCTGAATTTCCCCATCCGATGTCCGTTTTCCGTGACCTCCGTGACTTAAAAGGTAGTGTCTCCAAATGAGACTCATCATAGGGACTTATATGCAAAAATGCAGTGCCTACAATGGTACTCGAAGTCGGGGGGTATGAGTCTCCCGATGCCTTGGAAAGCCTGAAGGGAGCTTTAAAAGTCGGAAGACTATGGACCCACCTAAGAATCCAAGGCACCCCAGACTATGCAACCGCTCTGGATGTAGCCCGAAAGTTTGTCTCGTTAGAAAACGAGGAAAAAATCTCCCGGAGAGGGGCGACCATCAGAGAGAGGACGATAAGGGCAGAGGCCCCCCGACGAGCAGACATGGAGCCCAAAAAACCACCCCCAAAGCACAAGGAATTCAAGCCGATACCTCGGAACAACCATGAAAGATGAGCCCCGACCCAAGTAAACCATGTCTTCAGGGAAGATGCGTACATTCCCCTGAAAAAGCCACTAGGGCAAATCGTCATGGAGATCCAAGGAAAATGCCTCTTAATAGAACCTGACCTCAGGAGATTCCCCCCTGATAAGAGAAATCAAAAAGCCTATTGCGTACATCATAATCTGAAAGGACACGCGACAGATAGGTGCAAAGATTTGCGGGAACAGATGGAAGACCTAGCGAGGAATGGATATTTAAACAAATTTATTGACCATGAAGTCATGACGGCTAGGCAGAGGGCGCATGACCGACAGATAAATATCATCACAGGAGGGAAAACCCTGGCCGGAGATTCTAATCGGTCGAGAAAAAACTATAGCAGAGCTCGGGGGACAGACGTGCTAGAAACAAAACAGGCCCCGGGATTACAAAGTGGGCGGCCGGTACCAATAATGTTCACCGACGAGGATGCCCAAGGGGTAAGCTTCCCCCACCACGATGCGTTAATTATCAAGGCAGTGATCGGCGGCTCCGAGGTGAACATAATCTTGGTGGACCCCGGGATTACGGTAGACATAATCTCTAAAGAGGCCCTGGACAGCCTTGAAGAAGAGTATGCGGCTCTGACCAACGATAGCACCCCCTTATATGGCTTCGGGGGCTCAACGGTCGTCCCGTTAGGGAGGATATAATTAGCAGTAACAATCAGGACTTATCCCCGAACTCGGACAATTATGATAAATTTCACCGTAGTGGACTGCATGAACAACTACCAAGTCATCATTGGTCGGCCTTTCATGATGAAGACAAAGGCCGCAATGTCCTGCTATCACTTGAAACTGAAATTCCCCACCCGGGAAGGGATCGGGATCGCATGCGGAAGTCAGAAGGCAGCCCGCAGCTGCTTTACAATTCTCTCACGAGAGATCCTCTGCATTGAGGAGGGTACCAAAAAACGGCAGAGGAATGAAGACAGGGGAAAAGCCAGTGGAGATCCTAGTCCTCGGCCAAACAGAATAGCCCGGCTAGCGGCAGCTAAGGAATTAGAGGGGATAGAACTCTTCGGACCGGGAAAAAACATAAAGATATGGGGAGGCTTGGACAAGACCCTGAGACAGAGCCTACTAGAATGTCTAAAAAAGTATCCAGACATCTTCGCATGGGGACATAACGACATGCCCGGGATTGAGCCAAAATTCATCAACCACCGCCTAGCAGTAAACCCTGCGCGGAAACCGGTTAAACAAAAAAAAAAGACTCTTCAATCAAGAACAGAGCAAAGCAGTGGCCACCGAGGTAGAAAAATTATTAAAAGCCGGTTTCATCAGAGAAGTAAAATACCCGGAGTGGGTATCAAACGTAGTGCTAGTGAAAAAACCCAATGGAAAATGGAGGATGTTGTAGATTTTACCGACCTCAATAAAGCGTGCCCAAAGGACAGCTTCCCTCTACCAAACATAGATCGGCTGGTAGATGCAACAGCCTGCCAAGGATTGCTAAGTTTCATGGACGCCTTCTCAGGATACAACCAGGTCAAGATGCATCCGGCAGGCGAGAGAAAACAACTTTTATCACCGATCAATGGCTTTATTATTATAAAGTAATGCCCTTCGGACTAAAGAATGCAGGGGCAACTTTTCAGAGGTTAGTAAACAGAATTTTCAAGCCACTCATCGGCACGTCAATGCTGGTATACGTCGACGACTTGTTACCAACCTGAAGAAAACTATTGAGCTACTGAGGAAACAAAATTTAAAGCTCAACCCAGAAAAATGTGCTTTCGGGGTGGCCTCGGGAAAATTTTTAGGCTACATGGTAAGCTCCCGAGGCAAAGAAGCAAATCCACAGAAGATCCAAGCTGTATTGGACTTAAAATCCCCCAGGACAGTAAAAGAAGTACAAAGCCTGACCGGCAGGATGGCCGCACTCAATCGATTCATTTCCCGAGCAACTGACAAATGCCACCCTTTCTTCAACATCATCAAAAAAGCAAAAAAGGAAATCGACTGGACGCCGGAATGCGAGGAGGTCTTCCTGCAGTTAAAACAATATTTAACACAGCCCCCACTTCTAGCAAAACCGCTCCCAGGAGAAACCTTGTACTTATACTTGGCTGTCTCAAAACACGCAGTAAGTTCGGTACTAGTACAAGAGGCCGACAAGGTCCAAAAGCCAGTGTATTACACCAGCAAAGCTCTGATAGACACCGAGACCCGGTATCCAGTACATGAACTGATTGCCTTATCACTAGTCACTGCAGCCCGGAAACTGCGACCTTATTTCCAGGCCCATCCTATCAGTGTCTACACCGGCTACCCTCTAAGACAGATCCTGCAGAAGCCAGATGTCTCCGGCCGGTTAATAAAATGGTCAGTAGAACTGAGTGAATACGACATCTCTTACCTCCCGAGAGCAGCGATAAAAGGGCAAGCCCTAGCAGACTTTGTCGCCGAATTCACCGAACCCCAGGTCATGACTGTAAAGGAAGACAAATGGGAGATGTCTGTAGACGGGTCCGCCAGCTCGCAGGGCAATGGAGCAGGAATCGTGCTAAAAAATGATAAAGGAGAAGAAGTATTACTCGCCATAAGATTCACCTTCGAGGCTACGAACAATGAAGCAGAGTACGAGGCAATCCTGGCCGGATTAAGACTATGCACGGTGATGGGAGTCCATGACGTAGTGGTAAAAAGTGACTCGCAGTTGGCAATACAACAGCTAAAGGGGGAGTTTCAAGCCCGAGAGCCAAACATGATGGCCTACTTAACTGAGGTAAAAAGTTGGCGGAAAAGATGGGGAACGTACGCTTCGAGCAAATAATCGAGAAAAAAACTATGAGGCAGACTCTTTGGCACGGTTCGCATCCTCAACGAAAGAAGAACCCCAGAGTAATCCTATCATCTGCCTCCGGGAGAAGAGCATAGGGGAGCTCGAAGTAGAAATACTAAGCAAAGGAGGCGAAACCTCGTGGATGCGGCCAATTAGGAGATACCTGGAAGCATGAGTAACGCCCGAGGACAAAAAGGAGGCCAGAAAATTAAAGTACAAAAGCACCAAATTTTCCCTAATCGACGGGATGCTTACCGAAGAGGCTACACAGTACCTCTCTTAATGTTTAGCGGAAGAAGAAGTGGATTACGTACTCAGAGAAATACATGCAGGCATCTGTGGAAGTCACGCCGGGGGGCAGTCAATTGCTGTCAAAGCTTTAAAACAGGGATTCTACTGGCCGACTATGCATCAGGACGACATGAAAGTGGCCCGAAAATGCGAAGGGTGCCAGAAGAATGCCAATATTCACCACCCACCAGCAGAACAGTTAGCTACCCTGCTCAGTTCCTGGCCGTTCGCCCAATGGGGGCTAGACATCATCAGACCAATGCCGCAGGGTCGAGGACAGGCAAAATACGCCATCGTGGCCATAGACTATTTCACCAAATGGGTGGAAACCGAACCCCTATCCACCATCACAGAGAAAAGAGCTACGGGATTTCTGAAAAAAAATATCATATGCCGGTTCGGCATCCCTCAAGCCATCATTACCGATAAAGGAAAGCAGTTCGACAGCAAAGGCTTCAGGAAACTATGTGAAGACCTCCAGATCGCCTTGAGATTCGCCTCACCAGCCCATCCCAAGTCAAACGGGCAGGTCGAAGCCACGAACAAAATCATCAAAGCAAATCTCAAAGCTCGGCTCAGATCCAGCAAAGGCTTATGGGCACATCGGACAACCTACAAAAATTCCACAGGAGAGACTTCGTTTTCCTTAGCCTACGGATGCGAAGCCGTTATACCAGCCGAAATCGGAGTGGCTACCCACAGGGTCCAGCATTATGAGAAAGAGCAGAATGAAGAGCTTATCAGAAGCCACCTTGACCTGATCAAAGAAAAAAGAGAAAGGTCAGCAATGAAGACAGCAATCTACCAACAGAGAATGGCCCGCTTTTATAACAAAAAAGTGTGAACCCGCACATTCCTCCAGGCAACTTGGTATTAAGAAGAGTCACACTAAATACTCGAAGACCAGAAGAAGGCTCGCTGGGCGCTAAATGGAGGGACCCTATAAAATTACGGAAATAGTAAAGCGGGTGGTCTACATTTTAGAACAGCTGGACGACACGCGAATAAGGAAACCCTGGAATGCCGAGATGTTGAGAAGATAATTTCAGTAGACCACTTTTCTTTTTTGCAGTAACCCAACAAGAGGTGGGAACCCCAATGTAAAGCTTTTTCCCGAAATATCCCGCAGAAGAACTGTAAGGAGGGCAATATGTCCCCAAATATGAATAAAACCTTCTCTTTTCAAAAGAAAATTTTTTTCCATCCGCTTTCTAAAAAACAAAGTTGAAAGCCATATAAAAATAAAACGGGGGACATACTCAACGCCCATTACAAAAGACAGTTGGCGCCGAGGCCCCTTCAACAATCGGCTCGGGGCTGGAGTTCGTTCCGCCGAGGCCCCTTCAACAATCGGCTCGGGGCTGGAGTTCATTCCGCCGATACCCCTTCAACAATCGGCTAGGGGCTGGAGTTCGTTCCGCCGAGGCCCCTTCAACAATCGGCTCAGGGCTGGAGTTCGTTCCGCCGAGGCCCCTTCAATAATCGGCTCGGGGCTGGATTCGTTCCGCCGAGGCAACTTGATTAATCGGCTCGGGGCTGGATTCGTTCTGCCGAGGCCACTTGATTAATCGGCTCGGGGCTGGATTCGTTCCGCCGAGGCCACTTGATTAATCGGCTCGGGGCTGGATTCCGTTCCGCGCGAGGCCACTTTGTCTCTCTAAACTCGGGGTCGGGTTACGTCCCACCGAGTCCATCCACTATTCAACTAACTCGGGATCGATTCTCATCCACCGAATAGTCCCATATTCGGTACATGTTATCCCCTTACAGGACGAGTCTCCAAGTGTTCGTTTGAAGGGAGTCGTGCAGAGCAAATTATGAAAAACAGGAGAAAAAAGCAGAAACACAAAAAAAATTTAAATAAAGTATGAAATGTTATTACAAGAAAAAGTAAAGTTTACACAGGGACCCGTTCGGGTTACCCCTTGTCAGTCAGCCCGCGCAGGGGCAGACTGTTCTTCCTCAGCAGGCTCATATAATAGATGGCTCGGCTCGGCCTTGGAAGGTGGGATAATATCTCCTGCATCGACAACTGGGGAAGCCCCAACAGTTAAGGCTTCAGAAGCAGGAACAAGAACCTCAGGCCGGACCTCTTCAGGAGCCAGAGCGATCGAAACAGGGTCAAGATCCATCACTTCTTCTGGTGAAGGGGGTAGCCACCTCTTAAACTCCTCCTCGGATATCTCCCCCTTTCATAAGCGGATAGCCGCATGAATGAGACCCATATCCAGGTCAGGCAGTACCATCGGAAAAATTTTCGTGCAGTCACCTACTCCTTCAAGACGGATTGAATCCCTCTCGGCCTCCAACTCAAGTTCCCTTCCCTCAAGCTCGGAACGGGCCCGTTCCAATTCCTCGTCTTTGGCCCTCAGCTTAGACTCAACACTGCGCACTTCCACCTGCAGGATCCTGTTATCAGCCTGGGCAGCTTCCAAGTCCTTCTTGTCGGCCTCAGCATTTTTCCTTTCTAAAGAGGCAGCGGCCCGAAGGGCTTTGTTTGTTGTATGAGCCTCAACAGGAGCCAGCTCCAGATTTTTTATGTTCTCTTCCTTGCGAGTTAGCTCGGCTTCCGTTTCAGAAAGTCGGTTCTGAAGCCTCTAGGCCTGGCCACCCTCGGACAGAAGGCTTAGGAGAAGATCCTTATTCTTGGCTGCAAGGTAGGTCGCCTGCCAAAAAGAAACAGAGAATTAGAAATCAAACTAAGTTATGAACTCAAGGCGGAAATAAGAGAAGAAAAATAACTACCTTGGCCATCTAAGAACACAGCAAGGAAACCACATCCTCGGGAGAAAGATCTTCGTACTTCGGAATTTTAGCCGGAGGAACCGCCTCGGCCAGCTCATTCATGGCCGGCACCAGATGAGAAGTGGCCTCCCGAATGTCCTGACCGAGGTCGTCTACGCCAAGAATCACGGCGCCTTTCTGTTTTTTAGAGGAACCCTCCGGTACCTTTTTCTCTTTCCGGACGGGCTGCTTCTTGCTCAGGACCCGTTCCTCCTCCGCCTCCCGGACCAGCTCGGATTCCTCCGCCCCGAATTGACGCTTCCTTTTTCTAGTAGGTTTTGACGGGCTGGAAGTTCGGGCGGAAACTGTTGGCGATACCCTGGAAGGTGAAGATAAACTTTGGATAGCCAACGGGGCCGCTTCTTCAGTCACTCCTCTGGCCTCAGCAGTCGATGGCCGTCTCCGAGAGGATCCGGCCCCAATCTGGCCGGTTTTCTTTGTCGCACCAGCCAGTTGATCAAGGTATTTTGGCCTTCTTGACATGCCTACAACAAAAAAAGGGGGAGAAGAGAAGAGAAAGAGGGAGAGAAATGAAAGCCAGAAGAGTGGTCAGTCCAGAATTTGAGCAAGAAAACCCAAATCATCTTCATGATAAGCAAACAAGGAGACCGGTTAGAAGTTAGTAAAGCCCATCTATCCGCCCCGAGACCTTCGGAGGAGCAGTCCGAATCAGGCCCGACTCGAGGAAGGCCGCATCGTTAACCAATTTCTTCCAATGATCGGCATAGCACCGATCCCAGCATACCCGCTCCCGGATCCGATGTGAAACCTTGGGAGCGTCCCCCCAACAGGCTGGGAAGAATTAAAGAAGTTAAAATCCTATCATTAAATCAAAAGTAAAAACTCCAGGGGTTAAAATCCTAACCTCCCGCTCTAAAGATATCCGGGACAGAGACCTCCTCTTCATACGATCTCAGAACTCGCCCCCAATCTCCTGTGGCCCAAAACCATAAGTCTTTGAAGTTCTTGTTGGAGTTGGGGAGCTTGCTGACAACATTTGGCGAATCAGCATAAGTAGAAAGGTAATACCAACCATGGTGCGTTTTTGGGTTGGCCTTCAATCGATACAGCCTCTTCACTTCTTCAAGAGAAGGTTCACCGAGTCTCGCCCGACTCCAAATCACATGAAGCCCGGCCAAAATCCTCCAGCTGTTCAGGCTCAGTTGACAGGGGGCGATCTCCATCTCGGCCAGCATCCAGGCAAAATAACGTTGAAGTGGTAGCCGAAGACCACACTCAAAGAAAGCCGGAAGAAGGGCCACCGAACCCTCATCAGGTTGGCTAGCCCGATCCATTGGCCCGGGGACTTCAAGGGCGATATCTATCGGAATGTCATATCGTTGCCTAAGCAGTTCGAGGTCGTCTTCAGTTATCTTAGAAGGACGGTCCATGTCCAGAGCCGAGGAGTTAAAATCACCGGGCTCTGGGTCATTCCGAGGGATCCTCTGATGATAAGTATCTTGTTCAATTTCAGAGGGGGTGAGGGTAGTATCGAGGTCCTCTATGCTTGGTGCCCCCGAGCTCGAGGAGAGCTCTTCAACATGGGGAGTCGGAGGGTTTGCAGAGGAAGACCTGGTGTCAGACATCCCTGACATCCGAGAAATAAAAGAAAGAGGGGGGAAGTCAGTCTATAGCCAGTTCCTGAAGCTAAGCTTGTGAGTTCTAAATGCCCTAATAACATCGATCAAGCCATAAATCTCTCCCTAGCAGCACAAAACCAAAACACAAGAAAAAATGGAGAGGAAGAAGGTCGTTCGGGAAACTTACTTGATCTCTGCTCAGAAAATGGAGAATATGTTGAGAAGCTTTGGGTAAAACTGAATCAGACGTTTCGTAGCCGAAGGGAAGAAGAGTTTTTGAAGTTGATGAAGTTTTGCCAAACAGATGCAAGGATATCGATTCACCTTCTCATTACAACGTGGGAATAATTCTGACCGTCAGATCATAATAGAGTCTCGGATGTGCGCCGGGTGTCGACTTCAGGAGCAGTTCCAAAAAAATGAATGAACGGTTGGGATCGAAAGCATTTTGGTAATAGCAGCGGACGACTAACCTTGTCCGCTTCTGGCGAGAAACATGCAGATGCTCGACAAGTGTCTGGTTGGGGGTAAAACCCTAAAAAGTGATTTGATGGGCATTTAAAGCAGATGCGACTGCGCGTCTCGAGAAAGAAGTGCCCGAAAAAAGGTTTTGTTTTGACGGGAGAAAGGAATCAAAGCCGAGCACTACATTCGAAGCCGAGCACTACATAGCACGCCAGTAAGACTACTCTTTTTATAGTTCCCGGCACCAACTCGCATACTCGTCGGAACCAAGAAATAGGGGACATATGTTGGCGGTGTAAAAAGGCCCTATGACAGTTAAGCAGCACGGCAGAGGTAAAAGGGGTAATTCCCATCTTGGTCAAAATCATTAAATGCCGACCGACCACATGAGTAAGAGACCGAGCACTTGACGATAGGCGACCGACCACTTGAGACCGGGTGTCAGCGTTCTCAGCTCTGAAGCCCATGATGGCCGACCATGTCTAGACCTACCAGATGGCGAGGCATGCCCAGAAAATAAGACATCCTATTTCTACGGGGAAAGGGGATAAAATTATCCTACTTTCACATAGAAACTGATAAGTCAGTGTCCTAATAGGATAAATAAAGTGAAGTCAGATTCGGATTAAGAATCCTCATAGGAAAAAGAGATTGTTTCAACTGGGAATCCTTATGCTAGAAGGAATCTGATTTCTCTGTTATTATAAATAAGAGGGTAGAGTATGTGTAAAGGGATAGGAATCATTATCATCAGACTTGTAAAAAACCAGAAGCAGAGCCGAGAAGCGTGTTTGAGTAATAAAAAGTATCATCCTTTTTGTGCCCGTGGACGTAGGTCGGACCAAGATCCGCCGAACCACGTTAAATCTCATTGTCGATTGGCGTATTATTTGTCTTTTGCTAAGTTTGCTTTTGGTTCCTTATAACTAAACAAATTCACTATTGAGGGAGGATTGTCCCGGGAGTAATATTCTCATAATGCCCTGAGACCAGAATCAGCCGTCAACATAAGTAATAAGTTTTCGTGGGATCGATACATTTTATACTACTTAAATAATACATGTGCTTGCGTAACTTGTGTAAATCGTGATCACCTATAAATTTCTTAAATAATTTGTTTATATTAAGAATATAAATATTTTGAAAATTAAATTGTTACAATAATCAATAATTATTTTTTAGAAGAGAAATAAAGTTACATCTTCATGAAGTAGGACCATATCAAAAGAGATCAAATCATTGTTATTTCGAAAAAATTGCATCTCATAGTCTTGATACCCTCACTTTATTTTGCCAATCATATTTTTCTGAATTCAATTCTCGAATAAGACAATACTTCTCATTCTTCTTTGCAAAGTGACACCTATAAATTTTAATGGTAAATTTAAATTAAATCTATGATATATATTAATATTTACATTCTAAAAAGTATTTTTTCTTAAGAAAGTAGTATTTTTTGTTACCTCATCATATTGAAGATTGAGAGGATAAGTTTTATTGTAACACATAAGGTTATAAGTTGTAAACGTTAGAGAGTAGTTTTGATATGAAACAATAAAATGATTTTTTTTTACTCTATTTATAGAGTGAATTTTAATGACGGAAACTTTTAAATCTTAATATATATCTTAATTAGATGAATGAATGAATGAATTGATTGATTATTTTAATTACTATAAACAGTTTAATGTGAAAGGTTTTAGAGGCAAATATTATGTATTGGTAATAATTGTTTAGAATACAAAATATGAGCCTTACCAATTAGCATGACTTCAAATATACTCAAATTAATATCATTTCTAGCAAATGAACTTCAAAATTAATTAATCTAACCAAAAAACAGTTAGCTTCCAATTAAAAAAGATATTAGTGGCCGTGGAATTTTATGGGTCTTGAGACTTTTATGGCCTATCTTTTAAGACTCCTTTATCACAATATTATGAATACCTTTGCAACACTATCCGTATTTTAAAGTTTTTGGAAACTTGGAATTTAATTAATTGTTTTGAAGTTTTTTTTTAGTTTTAAAATTCTTGAAAAGTTTTTGTTTTTCATTGGTTTTTAAAAGGTTTTTTTCAAAGATAAATATATATTATTATAGTTATGCTTGAACAACATTATTTGGGCAAAAAAAAAATGTTAAAAGTAACATTTTATTTTATATAAAATATTACTAATTCAAAATCACAATTAATGAAAGAAGAAAATTATACTCTTTTTTTATTTTATATAATTTTATAATATAAAAGGCTTGAGGTCTAGATTTTTTTTTAAAAAAAATTAATAAATGATTAGCATACAAAACAACACTATCTGCATTTTAAACTGTTTAGAAAGTTGGAATTTAATTAATTATTTTGTAGGTTTTTTTGGGTTTTAAAATTCTTGAAAAGTCTTTATTTTTTGCTGATTTTTAAAAGATTTTTTTTTTAAAAAAAAAAGATAAATGTATATTATACTTATGCTTCAACAATATTATTTAACATTTTTTTCTATAAATTCTTATTAATTCAAAACCACAATTAATGATAGGGAAAAATTATCCTTCTATAAAATTTTATTAATTTAAAACTCCAATTAATGATAGGGGAAAACTTATCCTCCTTTTTTTTTTTTTTGTTATTATTTGGAACAATAATAATAATAATAATAATAATAATAATAATAATAATATTTGGAACAGTAAGGCTAAAGAGATGGGCTACAGGGGCCTGTTGGCCCAACTTGTTGCATTTAGATTTTAGGCTCTTGAGTTGCATATTATATATGGAAAAATTTACATACATTTAGGAAAGAGGTGTTATTGGAGACTATGATGGGTCTAACCATTCGGCTAATTTTTATAAAAATTAATAATAATTTTATAATACATTTGACACAAATTTTTATAAGGCCTTATATTTGGGGTGAAACCCTAGGTGTATGGTTGACTTTTTGACCCGACCTGTCCCGTTTGAGACGGGATTCGGGACAAATTTTTTTTTGTCCCGTTTCGAAAACGGACGGGACTGTGATGAAATTTTTTGAATGGGGACAGGATTTTCGTGGGGCGAGCCAGGATTTCACGGGATAAGACGAGATTTTTTGTAAAATATGATGAAACGAGGATGTATTTTTGTCTCGTTTTATATGACCGGGACATGACGAGATTTGCCAAATTCCGCCCATCATGGCCCATTGCCAACTCTACCTAGATGACCGCCTAAGTTGGCTAATGATCGAGTCACCTATGTGATCATCTTATCACTATCAATAAAAAAAACACACGAAATTCGTTTTATTTTATTTTTATTAAAATTTGTTTTGCATGTGGAGGATGACATGTATGCAAAACCATGAGTCATTTGATCAGACCCATAGACCCGACCACAGTTTCGATTGGGAATCGAAACCGAACCAGAATCGATTTTGTTCGGTTCGGTTAAGGTTAGATCCTAGCCGAACCGAACGGAACCATAGTGCCCAACGACTAGCAGCTGTTAGGCTACACAGTGGCTCCCTGCCCTAAAAATAAAAATAAAAAATTATTGTTTTAAATCAAATTACTAAATTACCCTTAATAATATTAATAAAACGGCTAGTTTTAGGTACAATTTAGGTATCACACAAATAGTCCGAAAATTTATAAATAGAGGTCATTCTTCATTTTTTCAACACACCAATTCTCAATTCTCTCAATTTCTTTAATTCTCTCATTCTAAATTCTCTCATCTTCAATTTTTCATATTGATTTAAATTTGCAATTTTCAATATTAACAAAAAATGACAAACTCATCTGAGAACATCATGTCCAATGTGCCAACCCAAGAGAGCGGCCAAAATATCGATACACGGAGAAGAGAAGTTAAGTCTCGATCTTCCGATATTTTCAAAATTCATTTTCATTTAATCAAGACTGAAAATGAAAGTCCAAAAGCAATATGCAACTATTGTGGTGTATCTTACAAATTTATTAGCGGCTATGGAAATATGAATAAGCACTTGGATAGATATCATGCCGCTGAAATTGGACTTGATACAACACAAATTCAAATAAGCAAGTATGCTTCATCTAGTAGAGGTACGAGTTTTTTAGATTTATTTAAAAATTCTGATGCTAAAAATATAGAAGAATTTGCTAAATTTACTTGTATGACACATATTTCTTTAAGTTTTGGTGAAAGATTACTTTTACTAATTATGTTCGAAATACTGTAAATCATGCTGCCTATAAAATGACTAGAAATACAACAAAACGTCAAAATTTTAAATTATACAAAGATGATAAAATTATTTTAAATTATATATTTAAAAATATTAAAGGTCGTATTTCTATTTGTTCTGATATTTGGAGTAACCATTGGCAAATACACTCATATATGGGTGTGACTTGTCATTGGATTGATGCATTATGGAACATGAAAAAATGACTTATTGCATTTAGAGTTTTTGATGAGCAACATACTGCACAACAAATTTAAAGAATGATTAAAATATGTTTTGATGAATATAGTTTATTAGGTAAAATTTTAACAATTGATTTTGACAATGCATCAGCAAATACTACATCAATTAGAGATTTAAAAGAAATATGCCAACCAAATTTGGGGGGTCGATTTTTTCATGTTCATTGCACATGCCATGTCCTTAATTTATGTGTTCAAGATGGTCTGACTTATTTAGAAAATCAAATTGATCCTATTAGGATTGCACTTAATTGTATTTGGTCATATTCTCAAGTTATGAGAGAATGAGATAAGTTTTTAAATTAAATGATGTTAAATCGGTAAATTTTTCACGATATGTTCCAACTCGTTGGAATTCAACTTATTTTCTTTTAACTCAAGCTTTTCAATACAAAAAGTATTATGTAATTTTTTTCCCAACATGTTCAACATATAACTCTTTTGCCTAATCAATGAGATATTTGTGAAAAAAAGTATTACTTTTAAAGTTTTTAATGATGCTACAAATATTTTTAGTGGAGTTTATTATCTTATAACTAATTTATTTCTTGTTGGATATATGAATATTGTTGGTACTCTATATGAGCATGCTGAAAGTTCTAATGTTAATGATATTGTTTTAATTGAAATTATTGCTGTTATGAAGAGAAAATGATTGATTTATTTTAAAGACATTTCATTGCTTTATCTTATTGCCACAATTTTTGATCCTAAATTTAAATTAGAATGTTTGAATAGTGGCTTACTAACTTACTATACATATTTAGGAATATCTGATGAAATTAATATTACAAAAATAATATATAAAATAAAAATTAATTTAATAGATTTATTTAATGATTATGTTAGTAGATATAACTTAATAATCAATAAGACAATCTAGTAGCGAACCCGTAATACATTCAAGACTTAGTGTAGGTGATTGTTGGTTACTACAACGAAATAAAAAACATAGGGATAACACGACTAACAACCCAGAATTAGATAATTATTTATCTACCAACTTCGAGTTTCCTCCTGGAAGTTTAGTGTATAAAAATTTTCAAGTACTTGACTGGTGGAACCGATATTAAAATGTCTATCATGTTTTATCAAATATTGCAAAAGAGATGCTTGTAGCACATGTTTCCACCATTGCGGTTGAACAAGCCTTCAGCTTAAGAGGTAATATTTTTGAAGCGAGATAGTCTTCATTACATCCAAGTACTTTAGAAGCACCAGTTGTTGGGGCAGTTGTGGAACCCCTAGGGTCGGATCGGTGCTCCGGACAGCGGAAATGGGTCTAACCCATGGATATCAAGTATGGGTGTAATTTTAAATAATTTAATGAAATACTATATTTCATTACGAGTATATAGGAAAAAACCGGGACTGAATCAGAGTCCGGAAACTCAAAAATGATCAAAAGCAAAAATTGCCGTTCGCGCAGCGCGTATGCGCGTGCTACAGTGCAAGCTCGCACTGTGCGCACAACGAGGTCTGATTTTTTTTTCATTTGTTTCTCTCTTCAGCTCGTTTTCCAGTGAGCTGAACGGATTAAGATATTTTACCCTAATCACTTCCAGCTATCTCTAAACATTTAAAACACCCCAAATTAATTTTTAACATCAAAACCAACATCAACACATGTTATAGAATAAAAATCAAGTTTTCAAAATATCAAATATTTTTACAAGAACATAAATTTATTCTAAATACGCATTTGCGTAAATTTTGAATCCAAAACACAAACCAAATTAGAATCCCAATAAGAAATATCTCGTGAACAATTCTAGGTCACCCAAATGTGGTCAAGTTATTCTATAATGGTAGCCAAAGCTCTAAGCTTTAATATAGAGTTCCAAACTCTAAATTATGTTTATGTATAACATAAATATTTTGACCCAATTACAAGCATATTCTGTTTATACTTCCAAAGTATTCTAACACAATTTATTATCCTTATTTAAACATTAAGTTATGTGATCATGCATCCAATACATAAAAGAACATAGATTTGGAGAAGATCAAACATTACCTAGTAAGCTTGATGTAAGACCCAATCTACTTCTCTTTTGTTGAAATTATTGGAGAACCTCCAAGGTGTGCAAGCTTGACTCCAATATCCAATCTTGTTTCCAATGCTACCAAGCTTCACTTCAAGATCCAATCTTGATTTCTCCTAAATGAAATGTTGTAGAAACCTCACAAGTTTCTCTAAACACTTCTCTAACTTAGGCTAATTTCTCTCAGAATTTGCTTGTATTTGTACTTGTAATTAAAACATTCTTAAAGCTTGCTATTTATAGCAAAACTTAGGCAATTTTTAATTAATAAAAGTTGTAATCAACTTTTAAGTGGGTTTAATCTAATTTGTCAAAATATGAATAAATAGGTGTGACTAATCTACATTTTCTCACACTTTAATTTAATCCAATTAAATCAAGCCAAGGATTATGAAATGGATTAGTTAAATGTTTGCCACCTTGATTTAATCCAATTAAATCAAGCCAAAACCACATATTATTACATACTTACAATTACCATAATATCCTCAAATGGTATAGATAATTATGATTTTACAATTAAGCCATTGTTTAATTATTGAATTAATCCAATTAGGTCAAAGTAAATAATTAATGTAATAAAATAACACTTGATTATCTTAGTTGATAATTATAATATCGAATATTAACTTTTATCAAAATTAATCGGCGACCCAAGTGCTCAACGAGTACACTTCATATTGGGACTCTCTAAGTTCAGACACGTTCGTCATATAAGCCTAGCTAATATGTACGCAATTCGGCCACCTCTGAATTCGCGAAGAACATGAACGACGTTTCTGAACTATACAAATCGAGGTCATCACATATGTTTAAAAATCCCTCTGTCGTAGGCTATCCGAGTTGTGCTTAGGAAACATAGAATACACTGTCAAGTTTCCAAAGCGCACATCTCATATCGACATGTCCAAGTTTCTTTATAACTTATGCAATCAACCTTAGGTGATCGGCTGTGGCCAAAGTCTTTAAGAATCGTGACTTTACTCACATAGATACCTAAACCCCTTACGGTACACGTGTTAGGGTTGGTGCTCGGAGTGCCAATCCGGATCATATTTATGTTCGATTCATGAATACGAACAATTCATTTTTCCATAGTATTACTTATTTATGGTAGTACTTCTTACTTTTATATACATATTCGATCTAATTACGATTAGATTGAAACTAAATATGATTTAGTGATATGTATATATTAGACAAAGACCCGATAATATAAAATGTAGGGCGCAATTACAAAGTAATTTGTAATTGACATTGGGAAGTGTCACTACTAGAAGTATATTATCAAATAAAGTTCATGGTCAAGATTTACTAACACGGGTCGGTTAGTAAAATTCGCTGAGACCAGTACACGTCGTATATCGAGACTTGGTCCGATGGTTTATCCCAATGAACCATGAGTCTGAGGAGACTCGTATAGACGTGTAGGTGTTTATATTGGATAAACACTGAACGACTCACCGAAGATTTCCTAATAGATGGTACACCAACGTCAATAGGAATCTTCTCGGGTCAAGTGAGCATAGTGGTCCTTTGACTTGAGATACCACTGTGGATGTATGAGGTATCCTCCATACTTTGATGACAGTCACGTCACCGATCTATTTAGATCAGACCTCCACCTGTTCATTGGGTGTGGACCGAGCGTCAGGATATCCTGTGCGTATCAAGATATGATCTGCCAGTTCCGTGTACAGAGCATAAGTATTCAATGTGCAATTAGCAATCTGTTAAATCCATGGGCCCGTGGTACACTATAGAAGTAATTTCTAAGTGTTATTAAGAGATTGCTAATAGAATCATCGACATGATTATACCTATAGAGATTTGAAATTTTATATATATCTCTGAGATAATCCGAATACCTGTGATGGAAGGATTATACGTATGCGATGACCTCGACCTGTATGATTCATCGAGTTTATCCGTGGTCGTCATAATTTACGGGTGGGTAGATTATAGACACGAAATTGGATTTCGTGACGGATATGTCAGAATCTAGAGAGTCTCACTAATGAAACATACTCGTAGAGCACTAGGGCTACTTTTATAAATAATATTGATTATTTATAGATCGTTTAACGGTTAAACGATAAATACACGCTTTAAGGGTTTTTCCTAATTAATGTGTATTTGATTTAAATACTTGATTTTATTAAATCCACATTAATTAATTTTCAAATAAAGTATTTGACACTTGTCTCAAATATATGTATTATGGAATATTTAATGTAAATATTATACATATATTTGGATATTTATATTTGTAATTATCTAATTATTTAATTCTTAAATAATTAGATTAATTAAATATAAATATCTTTTAACTTTAATACGGAAAAATATAATTGGTAAATTTGTGCATATATTAATTGAAATGGATGACAACTTGATTTTTGGCATATTCAATATTGATTAAATTTGTAAAAATCAAAATTCCATTTTTGCCCTCTAAAGTCGGTCATGCCCTTTGTTTAAAGCTTTGAGTTTTTTCATTTTTGCTTTACCTTTGGCTTCAAAAATAGATTATTGTAGACACATAATTTTTGCATGAAAGCCCAATGATGAGCCTCATAAAGAGGCAATACCTTGTAAGTCGCGAGAGTCGAGGGAACGAATGTCAGAAGGGAAAATTCTGAAATTAATACCTCGTCAATTTTTAACTTGCTGGTTGTCCGCGAATTCGCTCAATCGATTCTGGTTTTAAAAATTAAAAAATCTTGGCCCAGAACCCACGTACCCACCAAGAGCCCATATGTACCCATCCAAAACACTAACCCTAGCTCACCACTATATAAGGACCCCTAAACTAAACCTAGATTTTGGCTTCAGCCAATGAAACTCACGACCAAGAACAAACAAAAAAGACGGAAACCATAATGCCTACCTCGGCGCACAGCTCTCTCTTACCCTAGGCACAACAGAAAACCCTGAGAGGTTCATCTTCTACCTCTCGTCTCCATCTCTCACGCTCATCTTCACTGAGCGAATAATAAGAAAACCAAACACGGCCTCAACCTCTCATTGACACACTCTCTATCGGCCACAACTCACGGCATCAACCAGACATCTCCTTCCACCTTCAAACAAACCCTAGCTAGCACGCCTCCAACTCTCTCTCTCGGTGATGAAACCCTAGAAGCAACTCCCTCATGTCTCTCCCTTCACAAACAACACACAGCTCACACATATGGCCACACCGAGAACCCTAAATATCCTTCACGGCCAGCCTCATCAGACACCACAAACAACATCACAGCCTTTCACTAATCCAACAAAACTGCAAAGCCGTGAACTCGTCCAGCCGATCGAGAAAACCTAAAACAACTGCCCCTACCGGCACAACTCGCTCACCGCCAAGACACCTTCCACTCACACATACGGCAACAAGCAGCCCACGACCAGTAAACTAGAACCCTAATCTCGATCCAAAAGACGCACACAACAGCTCGCGACACATCCCCCACATCCCTCTTCTCAGTAACTCAACTCACTGTCATCAACGCCACAGCCCCTGGCCATCTTCACGCAAGCACATAAAGGCCACCTAGCAGAACCTTCGACACCTAGCAGCCCCCTCATTCTCGGCAGCCACAAACTTGCACACCCCCACTATTTCACGTGGATAGCCATACTCACGCCTAGCCTGCCTGCTCCACACATCAAGCCTTAGCGCCACCTGCCACACTCATAAACAACACAGCACACTTACACCCAACCGATCAAAAACAAAAGCCATCAAGCAGCGCAAGCAAACAAATGGACGCACATGGAGAAACAATTGTACTGGGCAGCACATGAACAACCAAGTAGCGTGAACCAGAATAACAAAGTCAAAACCGTGAAACAGTGACCAGAAAATACCTTGAAAATAGAGGAAAAAAATGAAGAAAACAGCGAGCGGAAATTGCGAGTAAAAAACAGACAAAACAGCAAAAACTGCGAACCGACGAAAATGGTGAAAATAGAGAAAACTGCGAACTTGAGAAACCAGTGAAAACAGTGGAAACAGCGAACCCGAGAAAATAGCGGAAACAGTGGACCTGTGAAAACAGCGGAACGATAGTCCTTCCAACACCGTGAAACGCACTCCCGAAAAGCGACTTAAAAGATAAGATCTGAGGGCACCCTTTATTATAATTTATCTTGTTTGTCCCGGACACAGTGTGCTCGGTTGACGTGGAATACGTCCGACCGGGTATGCGAGGTCCTACATTGAGAACGGCTAAATTTCTTGGTCACATATTTATTCTGCATGTCTTAATTTAAGATATTCATGAGTTGTATGTTTACTGCTTTCCCGACAAATTTTTAAAGCATGCAAACTTAGATATAGGTCATATAGGAATTTAGATGTAGATTATTTTGCAAATGTATGTTGTGTAGACTTGGTTAAATTATTGCACAAATCATATCATAACAAGTGACATAAGTAAGGGACCATTCCGAACCCAACGGTTTGAGGTCTTCCCTTGCGAGGGGTGAGTGCGGCCTTAAATCTCATTTTCCCGGGTCACACCGGGTGGCGACTCCATGTTATTTCTCCGGTTTAGTTCCTCGCGAGCTATTCCGTACTCCCAACTAGGCCGCGAGCCTAGAACAGCGTCGTCAAGTTCTGTGTCCTACAGTCTGGCGACTCCACTGGGGATAGAGAATTGGCCCCGAAATAATGTCTTGTAATGTTTGGATTTGTGCTTTAATCAACCGTGTCTACAGTGGGTTGAAGGGGTTTAGTTAAAGGCATTGTCAGCGAGAGCCTTCGTCAGCAAGAGCCTTTGTCCGTACTCCAGTAAACCTACATGAAAACCTTAGTCGTAGAACTAATAGAAATTATTTGTTTTATGTTTGTGTTTTGGACCGCCGTCATTTGGATCCAGTTGGACCACTTGTCAAAAAGATATGAACTTGTTGGGCCATTTAAACTGGGACGAGTTCGTGTCCTTTGACAATTGGGCCAAAAGCTTCTAAAATGCCGATGGGCCATTTTATGTTTGGGCCTCTTATCATTTGAAGTTTTTTAGCCATGTTATCGCAAAGTGTAAACCTGTTAAGCCTTTTCAACTGGGACAAGTTTGCACCGCGCAATAGTATGATTGAATACTTTAAAATGATAATGGGCCAACTAGTGTAAAAATTCTTAAATGGGCTTATATATTACATACATTGCACGTATCTCATGCATCTCATGCATACAAGCATCATGTTAACCCTGTGTCTTAAAGGGTAGGTGTGTTGAAAAAAAAGAAAAAAAAAGAAAAAAAAAGAAAAAAAAAGAAAAAAGAGAGACAAAGGAAAAGAAAGATAAAACCATGCCACATTGAGCGCGAAAAAGTAATTGCAGAGCATGATTGAGACATCTAGGTTGGTTTGACCCATCGATCCCAATTTTTGAAACGAAATCATTGAGTTGGCTTACTTAAGGATCAAGCTGTAAAGGAACCTTTGCACACACACACTTTGAGTCTGGCATAGATCATTTATTCAAAAACTCAGATTTAAGTTGCATTGAGTGTTTTGAAGGTTCTCTGGTTTCATTACTGGGCATTCTTTGAGGACGATAATACGTATAATTATTGGGACTATTGCGTAGCATGTAATATAATATGATGATGTGGAAGGCCCCACCAAGTGGTTCATCTTGACCAAGTGCAAACAGCGGAGATCAGTAAGCTAAATCAAGACTGGGGGCGACCAGTCTACCACCTCGTGAATCAGGGACATAACGAGATATTGAGTAATGGGACTAAAGAAAATTGGGCAATCACCAGAAGAGAATTGATAGAAATAAGCTGTAAGCAGACCCAGGGGGCGACCGAAGACATTTGAAGGCAATAAGTGCCGAGGAGCACAAGGAAGACCTAACCCATTGGAATAGGAAACACATTCATGCATGCATGCATACATGTCATATACACGCAATCTTTGTCTTGTTTTTGTTCGCAGATTTTAAAGAAAATGAGAAAGCAGCAAAGGCAAACCAACCAGAAACAGCAACATAGCATCAATCTGGGAGCGAGGCCCTCGTCAGTATCAGTTTTGGGGCGAGGCCCACATCAGTATCAGTTTTGGGGCGAGACCCACATCAGTATCAGTTGAGGACAATGCCCACATCAGTATCAGTTTTGGGGCGAGGCCCACATCTGTTTGAGGACGAGACCCGCATCATCATCAATCTGGGGGCGAGGCCCATGTCAATATCAGTTCGGGGGTGAAGCCCACATCCAGTGCAGTTTGGGAATAAAGCCCATATTCAACACAGTTCGGGAATAAGGCCCACAGTCAACATAATTCGGGAACAAGGCCCAGGGAATAAAGCCTTCATTCAGTACAGTTCGGGAACAAAAGCCCACAGTCAACACAGTCAGGGAATAAAGCCCACATTCTGTATAGTTTGGGAACGAACAAGCCAAGAATGGCACACCGAGAATGGAACGCAGTTCGGTAATGAACGAGCAAAGAATGACACTCTAGGGGCGATGCCTACATCACTATCAGTAGCAGTCTTGCCGGGTATGGCACTTTGGGGGTGAGGCCCACATCATTATCAGTCTTGTCGGGCATGGTACTCCAGGGGCGAGGCCCACGTGATTATACAGTATCAGTATTGCCAGTTCAATTTTGCCAGGTACGACACTCCGGGTATGGAGACATCAGTACAGTTTTGCCAGGTACGGCACTCCGGGTATAGAGACATCAGTTCAGTTTTGCCAGGTACGGAACTCCGGGTATGGAGACATCAGTTCAATTTTGCCAGGTACGGCACTCCGGGTATGGAGACATCAGTTCAGTTTTGCCAGGTACGGCACTCCGGGTATGGAGACATCATATCAGTTTTGCCAGGTACGACACTCCGGGTATGGAGACATCAGATCAGTTTTTCCAGGTACGGCACTCCGGGTATGGAGATATTTCAGCGACACCTTGGGTATGAGGTTTAGCTTGCCAGGTACGGCACTCCGAGTATGGAGATATTTCAGCGACACCTCGGGTATGGGGTTTAGCATGCCGGGTATGGCGCTCCGGGTATGGAGATATTACTGCGACACTCTGGGTATGGAGACGCAACCGCGACACCTCAGGTATGAGGTTTAGCACGCCGGGTATGGCACTCCAGGTATGGAGATATTACTGCGACACTTTGGGTATGGAGACGCGATCGCGACGCCTCGGGTATGGGGTTTAGCATGCCGGGTATGGCACTCCGGGTATGGAGATGCTACATCGACACCTCAGGTATGGGGTTTAGCACGCCAGGTATGGCACCACCAGATCAACTCAATTCAAAGCAACGGGCAAGTCAAGCGGCAGCTGGCGAGCCAGGTAAGTAAAAATGCATTGCATAAACTTTGGTATGGCACAACCATATCATCATCAATTTCAGTTTTGGGTCCATTTTGTCAGCGGTATTGGGATGCGTCCCAGGGTCGAGCCCCCGTTGTCGGTTGCAGTTATTGGGATGCGTCCCAGGGTCGAGGCCCACTGCATCATTAGTTTTTGGGATGCGTCTCAGGGTCGAGGCCCACATTGTCAGCGGTATTGGGATGCGTCCCAGGGTCGAGGCCCCCATTGTCGGTTGCAGTTATTGGGATGCGTCTCATGGTCGAGGCCCACTGCATCATTAGTTTTTGGGATGTGTCCCAGGGTCGAGGCCCACATTGTCAGTGGTATTGGGATACGTCACAGGGTCGAGGCCCCCATTGTCGGTTGCAGTTATTGGGATGCGTCCCAAGGTCGAGGCCCACTGCATCATTAGTTTTTGGGATGCGTCCCAGGGTCGAGGCCCACATTGTTAGCGGTATTGGGATGCGTCCAGGGTCGAGGCCCCCGTTGTCGATTGCAGTTATTGGGATGCGTCCCAAGATCGAGGTCCACTGCATCATCAACTTAGTTCGAAGCAGCAGGCAAGTCAGGTGGTAGCTGGCGAGCCAGGTAAGTAAAAATGCATTGCATAACTTTGATAGTATTGTCATTGTCACACACTGCACAAGTCCCATCAAAGTGGTGGTGACTGTAGACACTGCATTTTTGCATGAAAGCCCAATGATGAGCCTCGTAAGGAGGCAATACCTTGTAAGTCGCGAGAGTCGCGGGAAACGGATGTCGGAAGGGAAAATTATGAAATTAATAGCTCGTCAATTTTTAACTCGCTGGTTGTCCGCGGATTCGTTCAATCGATTCTGGTTTTAAAAATTAAAAAATATTGGTCCAGAACCCACGCACCCACCAAAAGCCCATATGTACCCATCCAAAACGCTAACCCTAGCTCACCATTATATAAGGACCCCTAAACTAAACCTAGATTTTGGCTTCAGCCTATAAAACTCACGAACAAGAACAAACAAAGACGGAAACCCTAATGCCTTCCTCGGGGCACAGCTCTCTCTTACCCTAGGCACAACAGAAAACCCTGAGAGGTTCATCTTCTACCTCTCGTCTCCCTCTCTCACGCTCATCTTCACTGAGCGAATAATAAGAAAACCAAACACGACCTCAACCTCTCCTTGACACACTCTCTCTCGGCCACAACTCACGGCATCAACCAGACAGCTTCTTCCACCTTCAAACAAACCCTAGCTAGCACGCCTCCAACTCTCTCTCTCTCAGCGATGAAACCCTAGAAGCAACTCCCTCATGTCTCTCCCTTCACAAACAACACACAGCTCACACATATGGCCACACAGAGAACCCTAAATATCCTTCACGGCCAGCCATCCTCATCAGACACCACAAACAACAGCACAACCCTTCACTAATCCAACAAAACTGCAAAGCCGTGAACTCGTCCAGCCGATCGAGAAAACCTAAAACAACTGCCCCTCACCAGCACAACTCACTCACCGCCAAGACACCTGCCACTCACACATACGGCAACAAGCAGCCCACGACCAGTAAACCAGAACCCTAATCTCGATCCAAAAGACGCACACAGCAGCTCACGACACAACCCCCACATCCCTCTTCTCAGTAACTCAACTCACTGTCATCAACGCCACAGCCCCTGGCCATCTTCACGCTAGGGGTGTTCATAGGGTCGGGTCAACCCGTGACCCGACCCGACCCGACGTGACCCGACCCGACCCGCGCGGGTTCAACAAAAAAATCATGAAATTTTGACCCGACCCGACCCGATCCGAAATTTCGGATCGGGTCACAGGTTTAGGTCAAAAAAGTCTGGTCTGACCCGACCCGATAGAATTATAATATATATTTGTTATGATATAACTTTAACAAGAAACATTTGTAGTTGGAATGGCAAAATAGTTGCTTGGTCATGAAAGGGCACCAAGTTCGAATCCCACCATGCCCAAAATCTGAAAATTTTGCTTAAATATTTGTTAAAAATAAAATGGTGGCAGTGGGAATTGAACCTGAGATTAAGAAAATGTTAACCAGAGGCTTTACCATTAGAACACCAAGCATATCTTGTAAAATTGTATCAAAACAAAATATATATATATATTATATTTATAATATATTATGGTGACCCGACCCGACCCGCGGTTTTTGACTAGACCCGCACGGGTCAATTGCTTTAATTTCGGGTTTTGGGTCAAATGACCCGAGTGACCCGACCCGATCGGGTAAAAAAAAAAACCGAAAAACCCGACCCGACCCGACCCTTGAACACCCCTACTTCACGCAAGCACACAAAGGCCACCTAGCAGAACCTTCGACACCTAGCAGGCGACTCATTCTCGGCAGCCACAGACCTGCACACCCCCCACTGTTTCACGTGGATAGCCATACTCACGCCTAGCCTGCCTGCTCCACACATCAAGCTTTAGCGCCACCTGCCACACTCATAAACAACACAGCACACTTACACCCAACCGATCAAATACAAAAGCCATCAAGCAGCGCAAGCAAACAAATGGACGCAAATGGAGAAACAATTGTAGTGGGCAGCACGTGAACAACCAAGTAGCGTGAACCAGAATAACAAAGTCAAAACCGTGAAACAGTGACCAAAAAATACCTTGAAAATAGAGGAAAAAAATGGAGAAAACAGCGAGCGGAAATCGCGAGTAAAAATAGACAAAACAGCGAAAACCGCGAACCGATGAAAACGGTAAAAATAGAGAAAACTGCGAACCTGAGAAACTAGTGAAAATAGTGGAAACAGCGAACCCAAGAAAATAGAGGAAACAGTGGACCTGTGAAAACAGCGGAACGATAGTCCTTCCAACACCGTGAAACGCACTCCCGAAAAGCGACTTAAAAGGTAAGACCTGAGGGCACCCTTTATTATAATTTATCTTGTTTGTCCCGGACACGGCGTGCTCGGTTGACGTGGAATACGTCCGACCGGGTGTGCGAGGTCCTACATTGAGAACGGCTAAATTTCTTGGTCACATATTTATTCTGCATGTCTTAATTTAAGATATTCATTAGTTGTATGTTTACTACTTTCGCGACAAATTTTTAAAGCATGCAAACTTAGATATAGGTCGTATAGGAATTTAGATGTAGATTATTTTGCAAATGTATGTTGTGTAGACTTGGTTAAATTATTGCACAAATCATATCATCACAAGTGACATAAGTAAGAGACCATTCCGAACCCAACGGTTTGAGGTCTTCCCTTGCGAGGGGTGAGTGCGGCCTTAAATCTCATTTTCCCGGGTCACACCGCGTGGCGACTCCATGTTATTTCTCCGGTTTAGTTCCTCACGAGCTATTCCATACTCCCAATTAGGCCGCGAGCCTAGAACAGCGTCGTCAAGTTATGTGTCCTACAATTATAAAAAAAGAGAGTTGAGAGAAAAACCTAAGTGCTAAAGGGGATTTGTGAAGAAAACCTTGAAAATTAAGGTAATTTCATACTTTTCTTTACTTGAAAATTATTTTTATGCCTTTAGACTTCAACATATGATTTTGCCTTGTTTTCTCTATTCTCTTGGGTTTGTAATAAGTTTGTTTGAAGCACGAATCAAAGGTGTTAGCATATGTATTTTGTAAAGGAAGCTTATTAAGTGTTATTAAGCTTACTTTTGGTTATTTGATAACTTGGTAGCCATTCTAGAGTTGCATAGCCACTCATAAATGACCTAGAATTATTCTTGAGTTGTTTCATGGTGGTGAGACTTTTTTGGTGTAGTAAGGATTGAATTAAAATGTTTAATTTTATTAATTTTGGTGTTAATTGGTCAAATGGAAAATTTTGAAAAATTTAGAGTTCATAACCCACTCCAAATTTGAGGCTTTTTATATATGTGTTAATTAATGATATATATATGATGCATATTAATTTTGGTGTTGATTGGACTTGATCTTGAATGGGTTTGAACTGATTTGGACTAAAGTGTAATTTTTGGAAAGTTGAGGGGCCTATTCGACAATTTGGGAAAAATTGGTTTCAAGTACAAGACATGTATAGATCATTTTGGTAGTGATTTGAAATCACCTAATTATGTATTTGACAAATTATGACTAAAATGATCAAAATGCAAAGTTTATGGGCATTTCCGTAATTACTGAAAAATCTAGAAAATTTTGCTGAATTTTGTTTTTAATGTATATTTGATGTACAAATCATTTTGGTTGTGATTGGAAATCACCTAAGCTTGTTTTGAACAACTTAGGACTAAAATGATTAAAATGAAAAGTTTTGGGGTTGCATGGTAATTTACTGAAATTAAGATTTATGGGTTAAAGTTTTTGTTCTTGGAGTATTGAGTGATTAAAATAAATAAGTTTATTTTAATTACCCAAGAACAATTAAAGAAATGGGAACATTTAATTTTTCCGCATTCCGCTGCGTAACCCGGGTATTTTGCCCAAAACCTATACAAAAATTGTATCATAAAAGATATGAAACTCAACACATGATATAAATATTCCTTTAAATTCAATGTTTAATTTTATCTTTACTTTATGCATGCTTGTATTTATTTAATTTGATTAAATTAAATGCGTAACATATTTGCGAAAAATCCCTATTTAATAATGTTTTAAAGTAATATGTATTGGGTGCATATTTCTTAGTCTGTCTTGTCAATACGGTTTTTGGATATCTGTTCTATGGCTGCATTCGAGAAAGTGCGAAAGCAGTGAGGGTGTAGTTGATAGAGATTTATCCATACCGGATGTATATGTGATACTAGATAAATTCAAGCGAAAGCGGAAATCCTAAACATGCCAAAGCTGTCAGGACTACGCGAGTATCTTGAATTTATCATTGACAATTTTAACTTTGGTACGCCTCATTGTGAACATGCCAAAGCTGTCACAACGAGAAACGACAAGGACCGGAACCTAGGAGTCACTAGTGAGTGATTGACAATGAGTTGTCTACCTAATGAATATACGTAGGCGAGAACGTGCCAAAGCTGTGAGTCGAAATATTCATGGGGTCCACCTCTCACTATGAAATTCAATTTAATAACTGAATTTCCATTTTCCGTTGGGGATTACGGTATTATGTAAAATAGTGGGAGGCACTACTTGGTTAAAAAAACTCCATAACTAAGGCAGTGTGTAATATTATGAAAATTTCTGCTTATGTTTCATTTATTCTATTGTGTTGATAGAATTGAATTTCTAATCCGATGCATACATATTATTTGTATATGTTTCTGACTTTCCTTATGGTTGCAGATTTCTCGAATAGGTTCTAGATTTAGAGTAGGCTTGGATATTGTTAGATTAGTCAAAATCATCGGGAACTGTTGTTCCGATTTTCTTTAAAAATTAAGATGGTTAGTGACTTAGTTACTAAGTCACGATAAATAATCTAAATAAATATCCGTTTTAAGATATAATAGTCTAGAGAGAATAGTTTCTTTTGCAGTAGGAATTGACGTGAATTAGTTCATATCTCAAGATTCTTGACTGGCATTAAGAAAACCACATTAGGTATTTGTTTATCTGATAATGACGTTTCTTGGCTTTAATGACCTTTAGAGGTAATGTGTCTGACACAGTTTGCTAATAAATTATTTACAATTGTTGTGAATAGTTGAAGGCAAATTATAAAGCTAAAGAAAGGAGATGCGTATAGTTGTGTATAGGAAATATCGATTTTCACAATACGACAACTATAGGTATTGGATATCGGATCTCCCGTCTAGTTATTTAAAATATTATTTAATGATTGTTTTGATATTTGATATCAGAACTTGTGACTATTGGATAGTTACTTGTTCTTTATAATCAATTATTACATATTTTAAAACGACTAATAGTGTCATTGATGTAGAGATAAACATTAAGAAAAATATTCGGTTAACTAAATAACTTAGAACAGTGCTTTATGTGATTTTATCATATAAGCATTAGATGCTTATTTTGTTTGGTAAAAGATGGCCTGATACGAGATCACACCACATATCCTTATCCATTTAATGAATATTGTATTCAGGAAATGATTAAATCTCATTCAACCAATGATCGTCATTGGACCACAGATTTATTAAACTAATACATTAGATGTATGTAGTTTCATGAATTAGAAATTTCTTTGGATAGCTTTCTTTACTTCGTAACTTAGTTAATGAGTTGTCATGACTTAGTTACGTGTTTCTAAAAGAATACAATTGAACGTCTTGAATGGTTCGAGAATTTTTAACATGTTTCTGATGAAACACGAATATAATATTTTGACTGGTTCAAAAATATTTGATTTGAAGTTTTGAAAACTATATCATTAAAATTCATCGTGAGTCTTTGAAGTGTTCAAAGATGTTTAATATGATCAAACATATGAATTTATGGCAATTAGTTCTAAGGTTATTCAATGAATATAATCCTTACTCAATATTATTCTTCTATGATTCCATCGTGATGGAATTGGTCAGTGGGAGAAATCGAATCTTATATGATTTATTTCATTTGATATTGAGTGTTACCGAATTAGTTTTAATACTCTTGGGGATATGCTCTAGTAACTCTAATTCGTCCTTTTAATTAAGGTTCCATTAGTTTCCACAGTTACGTATTTGATATGTATAGGTAGAAAATTTGAATCTTGAAAAGTTTGAGATTTGAATATTTCTTTTGTATAATAGTTATATAATTGAAAGTACTTCCACCTTTGAGGTACAAGAAAAAGTTTATCATTTATTCTATTAATAGAATATTATATTTTATTTGAAGGAATATCTTTTCTACGATCTCGAGTAATAAAACAGTTTTATTACTTGGTGTGTAACATCAGATGTTGACCATTGTAGAAAAGACTTAACTTATTGAAGTCAAATGTGAGAGTGATAAACTATAAATGGAACTACGCAATTAATAAGATGAAAAGACCATAAGACATCTTCTGTATAAGTTCAATAGGATGTCAGAATCATTTACAAAGTATTTAATACTTAATGGTTCTGTTGTTTTCTTATCGAAGAAAATTATCTTATAACTTATAGTGGGAGCGATATTTGATATCGATTCGGGAAGTTAGATTAGACCATAGATCTAAGATTGTTTATAGCTTACTGTGATCAAGTTTTGAACTTGATTGAGCTTTTGTTATGAATCGTTCATAAAATGTGCAAATGGTTTGAGCATCAAAAGCACAATTTGCTTATTAAAGGTTTGAGCTTTATAGTGTGATAGTGAGAAAAGTTACACTCACCAATCTATTGTAGATCCTGAGGGAACTTGTCTCTAATCACATTAATTGAAAAATTAACGATCTGTTGGTTAATGTTGATATTAAACTATAAATTTTGGCTAAAGAATGGAAACTGGTGTTCCTGAATGGTTTCTTTGAATAAGAGATCCATTGTGATTTATTTGTTTGAAGATTTCATTCTAGAATGGCCATGAAGTTTGTATTCTTCTAAGATTATAGTTTGATATACTAGCTTATAGAACTTATTGTAGACTCAGATAAGCTTTCCGAAAATCTGTGTTTTCTAATTTTGATAACAGTCAGATTATCTTGTTTTATCAAAGCATAGAAAATACATATATATTAGTAGGGTTAGTGAGAGCGTACAAATGTCTTTCTAGTATTGTATATCCTAACGAAATCATCATTATTAATGTAATAATGAGATGTTTATAAGGTAAAAGGTTTACCTAAGTCTTCTTTTCTCCGTGAAAGCAGTTAGAGTAGTATTTGTTATATTTGATATAAAGTTAAATATATGATATAAAACAAGAAACTTGTGAGATACTCCCATTAGTCGTGCATTAGATATGATCTAATAAGAAACACAGCAAGACTAACAGTTTGGCAGTTAATATAACTGTTTGACAGTTAGTGTGTCTCTTGTATATTGTATTCATCTTTCGTAAATGATGATTCCTTACTCGAAAGAGAAATTAATTATAATGTCTAAACAATCTTATGCATCATAAGATGGCGGCGTAATGAATAATATATTATGTACGACTAAAAGACATTAATTTAATCGTAGTTATTACGAACTATTTTGATACGCTATAGACCATAGGATGTGTCTGAAATATGTTCTTTGTTATCTTTGAGATATTAAGGACGAGTTTCTTATTCATGGAGAATATAGTCTGCAACCACGAGGGTCTGATTAGTTTGAGTCTAATTATGATGTTAGATGGTATACATCATAAAAGAGTAAGAAAAGATGGAGTGGGAGTGTCACGAATGATTCTACTGTGTAAGTGGAATTAATTGTAACTTATGAAGTATTGACTTATGAAGTACAAAGTGACCTTATAAATTAGAAGTTTTGATATTGGTGTTGTGCTTGTGGTTGTTTGCATAGTATTTTGGACCTGATCCTTAATACTTGGACAATTCAGTAGCTATAGAACAATATTGATATCGCATCTGAGTCATATTGATGTATAAATTAGGTTATATAAAATATGAATGATGCTAGTTAAGGGAAACATTTTTGGGTTTGTTGGATGATGAGTGATAAATCTATCACTATTTCCCACTCATTTAACCTAATATTTGGTATAGTTTCTTGAGTTTTTTGAATATTTTGATGTGTTTTGTGTTATTTTGTAGATAAATAAAGTTTCAGGACATTCTGGAGGTGATTTGGAGCAAAACAGTGAAAATTGGCAAATAGGCTTTTTAGTAATTTGGGCGCGTCGCGACGCGCAAGCCTTTGGCGTCGTGACGCCTAACATGCGCCAAACAGTGCTAACATGCGCCGGGTCCACAAATAAGAATATGAGAAAAGTTTGACTTTGCTAACGTGCGCCGTGCCACGTGTCACCATCACAGCCGATCTGCTAACATGCGTCGTGCCACGTTTCATCATCCTACGGTGCCGACAGTCACCATCGCCACATGTCGCCACGTGTCACTCCACGTCATTACCACGTCATCGTCCACATCACCAGGTTGACCGAGTCAAACTTCCACCTCACCGCCACATCATCATCAGCCAATCATGAAGTGCCACGTGTCGCAATTATATGGTGCCGACAGTCACTTTGCCACGTGTCGCCACATCACCGCCATGTCAGCATCAATTATTTGCTCTCTTATCCCTATATGACACGTGGCGGATAAGAATCTAGCCGACCAATAAGAATCCACCACGTGTCACAATAATTGAGTCTCAACCACCTTGCCACGTGTCACCTTATCCCATTATCCAGAATCTGCAACCGACGAACCAGAACGTGCCACGTCGACAAAACTCGTGCGTCTATAAATAGAGCGCGAAATTCCAGTTTCAGTTGTACCACACTCTCTCATCTATTTGATGTTAAGAGGGAGTTTCTCTCTCTAGTTTCTTTTAGTTTTTAGTTTTTAGTTTTGTAATTAATTTTAATTACATTTTGTAATAATAATAATTTACTTTTTACTTTTTACAGTTTTTACTATTCACCATGAGGAGGTAACTTCCCTAGCTAGGGTGAAAGGTAATTCTTTTACTATTGCTATTTAGATTAATCTCCCTTAAATATAATATATTCACTATTTAAAAGATTGACTTAAAAAGGATACCGCCAGATTGGTCGGTTGGTAATTCATTTTAATCTGGTTTAAACCTTACTAATCAATGATACCGCCAGATTGGTCGGTTGGTAATTAAACTTTCTTACCGCCTATATGGCAGGTTCATGGACAAATCTTTTTACCGCCTTAATGGCTGGTTGGAATTAATTTGACTTAATCAGGATACCGTCTATATGGCTGGTTGGTAATGTTATCACAAGTTTATATATTATATTATCGGAGATATCTAAATTAGTTGTAGTAAAAATAATTCTTTTACCTTAGCATTTTATTTTATTGTAATTTACTTTTCAGTATTTACTTTACCGCATTTTTACTTTATGTCTTTTATTTTCAAGTTTTTACTAGCCCTAGTTATGTGTTGTAACTAAATTAGTTATCTGGGGTTTTGATGACTTTTAATATCACCGGTTTATAAGAGGTTAGATTATAGTTTGGGTATTATAAAGATTTATTTATTGAGTCTTAATCTTAATACTTTTTCATTAACTGGCCATTAATAAAATTGATCTGGTAAATCTAAAATGAACTAGACATATGGATTTTAGGTTTCAGCCTTAGACTCAATAGCCCACGATCTTCCTTGATGATAGATTTAATAGATTTCCTTACAGGATAGACATATACCTGTCGGGCGGAGGTAGCCATAATTGGAACTTAACTTAATGAATCCAGATAATTTGGTTGACATAGACATATGGTTCAATTGGGTTAAACTGGGTATTTGTGTCTGACCATCGACATAGGCTTACACATAATTTAGTGTTCCAGGTTAATAAATCAATATATTACCCAACTTTAAAATAACCACTTCATCTTTTAAATGATATTAGAAGAAATCACAACCCTAGATAGTTTTTAATATTGAATTTTCTTAAAACCTACTTTAGAATAATTTTATTTACTTGTTTTTAAATTTAGAATCGTCACCATTTCAAATCAATCAAACAACCTGTTAGATACTAGTAATCATTTGACCTTATAAAATTAATAGTTTAGCTATTAAGTCCTCGTAGTATCGATATTTTTATACTACTTGAATGATACGTGCGCTTGAGTTATACGTGTGTGTTTACGCCGGTCAAGTTTTTGGCGCCGTTGCTGGGGACTTATTTATCTTTCACTATTAGTTTTAAGGTTAGATTCCTTACTTGTATATAATTTTCTTTTTACTTATTGTTTTGTTTTCTTGTGTTTCAGGTTCTCAGAAACTACATGAGACGAACCAGAAACTTTGAACTCCGACCGCTTGACCCAGAAATTGAAAGAACCATCAGACAGTTGAGAAGGGAAATGCGAGAAGGCCAAGAAGCTTTAGTCAACATGGAACCTGAACCTTTGGAGGTTGCACCACCAATTCCCATTCGAGACAGAACCATTCCGGTGGTTGACAGACTCATTTCCTGTATTGTACTTCCTCTCTTACCAGCAAATGCGGTGGGGACATCAAAACATGCATTCAGATGATTCAACAGTCACTTCAGTTTTGGGGGAATGCAACTGAAGATCCTAATGCCCACATCAGCAACTTCCTGGAAGTTTGCGGCACTTTCAATTACAATCGAGAAGCTGAAGAAGCAATACGACTGCGTGTTTTTCCATACTCCTTGAAAGACGAGCCAGGAGCTTGGCTACATTCACTACCAGCAGGTTCCATCACAACTTAGAACACTTTAGCCACAAAATTTCTTGCAAAGTACTTTCCACCAGCCAGAACCGGAAATCTGAGGAATGACATCACATCCTTCATGCAGCAAGATTCAGAATCCCTTTGCAAAGCTTGGGAAAGATTCAAATATTTACTCCGGAAATGTCCTCACCATGAGATTCCAAAATGGCTTCAAGTCCAAACATTCTATAATGGGCTTTCTGGAATAATGAGAACCACAATTGATGCTGCTGCTGGAGGAGCTTTAATGGCAAAAGGAGAAGATCAAGCCTGGTACCTAATCGAAGAAATGGCCAACAACAATTCCTTGTGGCCAACAGAAAGGAGCATGATCCAAAGAATTGCAGGAATTTATGAAAGTGGAGCCAATACGGCAGTCAACGCCAAGCTAGATCAGATATGCAAATTCATGGAGACTCTTACCACTGGATCCACAAGTTCACCATATGGAGGAGCACCAGAGTCGAACCAACTTGAAGAGACGGTGAATTATGTCAACAATTTCAATAGACAGGGTAACAATCCATATTCCAACACCTATAACCCAGGGTGGTGGAATCATCCCAATTTTTCATGGAGCAACAATTCAGGCCAACAGCAGAACTATCCACCACCTGAATTCTAGCAACAGAACAAAGGCCAGGAGCAGGCAAATGAACCAGGAATAACAGAAGTGTTGACCAATTGAAAAAGATAGAAGCAAAACACGACTCTCAAGCAGCAAGATATGATGTTATGTTTCAATCTCAAGCAGCAAGATATGATGCTATGTTTCAATCCCAAGCAGCATTAATTCAAAGTCAATCTGCTTCTATTAAAGCACTGGAGAATCAAATTGGACAACTGGCAAATGCTCAGAGTTACAGGCTGCCAGGTACCATTCCTAGCAACACAGAGCCAAATCCAAGGAACATGGGGAAGGAGCAATGTCATGCCATAATATTAAAAAGCGGTACGAAATCACCAAAGATGTTGGAGCAAAACAGCTGCTGAGGAAGTTCCAAAAGAAACAAAGCAACAGATGGAGGAAAAAAAAACAAAGGAAAAAGAACAGATCATTCTACCTCCACATTTTCCTCAACGTCTTCAGAAGAACAAATTGGACAAGCAGTTTTCTCGGTTCCTGGAGATCTTCAAAAAGCTGCATATCAACATTCTATTTACAGAAGCGTTGGAACAAATGCCCAGCTATGCCAAATTCATGAAAGACATTCTTTCACGAAAGCGGAGATTGGGAGATTACGAGATATTATCATTATCAGAAGAATGCAGCGCTATCATTCAGAGGAAACTTCCCCCAAAGTTGAAAGATCCTGGCAGTTTCACTATTCCTTGCATCATACGAGAACATAACTTTGGTAAGGCTTATGTGATTTAGGTGCAAGTGTTAACTTGATGCCATTTTCTATTTTCAGGAAACTGTAGATTGGAGAAACAATGCCAACTTCAGTCTCACTACAACTTGCTGATAGAACGCTCGTATTTCCAAGAGGTGTAGTTGAAGATGTGCTAGTCAAGGTTGACAAATTCATTTTCCCAGCAGATTTTATTGTCCTTGATATGGAGGAAGACGCAGACGTGCCAATCATCCTTGGGAGACCATTCTTGGCTACAGGTCGAACCATTATTGATGTACAAAAAGGAGAATTAACCATGAGGGTACAAGACCAAGAAGTAACATTCAATGTTTTAAAGCCATGAATTCCCGAATGACGAGAAGAAGGAATGTTTCAGACTTGATGTGATACATAGTACCGTTCAGAACTCTGATGAAAGACAAAGTTCTACTACAAACTTAAAACATGTCAATTGCCTGTGGAGCCTAAAGATAAAGCGTCTTTTGCACTGAAAGAACCTATTCTTGCACTACAAGCAACATAAGAGAAAAAGTTCCACCAGCTCAATGAATTGGAGGAATTTCACATACGGCCTTTTGAGAATGCCAAATTGTACAAAGAAAATGGCAAGAAAAGACATGATGAGAAGTTAGTGTGCATACAACTGGAACCAGGGCAGAAAGTACTGTTAAACAAATCAAGGGTGAAATTCTTCCCATGGAAGCCAAAATCACAGTGGTCAGGTCCATTTGTGATAACCAAAGTTTTACCAGATAGAGCCGTTGAGATACATGATCCTGACTCCAACAAAACTTTCAAGGTTAAAACAAACGTGTTAAGCACTACTGGGGAGAATCATTTGAGCGACAAAAACAAAGTGTTACACTTTCAGATCCAGCTTAACGTTCGAGAAGTCAGTCTGGCTGAAGACTTTAAACTTAATGCTCGCAGGGAGGCAACCCATGAAATTTGTGTATATATTGTGATCTGGTGTGTTTTTTTTGTGTGTTTAGTTTTTGCAGGTAAAGTCATTTCACGATGGAAGAAGCTCTCGCAAATCTTCACAAGCAATTTCCTTCTCTCCATAAAAAATCTCTGATGAAAGTTTACAAAGCTCGTTTGGAACGAATGAGACTACTGATGATCAAAGGTATTCCTACTGACATTCGTTGGTTAATTGAAGCACGTGTCCGATTGGCAGGTGAGTCTTCTGACTCTTTTATTTCACATCTGCCTGGTTTATGAAAGAGCACATATGCTAAAAAGAGAAGAGTCAAAAGAATGTGTGTTTGTTATAAATGTGCTCGTATGTTTTGTAATACTCGTTGTCGTTCTTTAGGAATGGTGTCTGATAACCGCGAAGATAAGATTAATTTCATTAGGGATGGCTTGAGTAAGGAGTCTTTGGATGACATATCTAAAACTCTTGAGACGCATCCCAGTGGATGTGTGTATCTTGAAATTCGCATGTTATATGCACAATTCCAAAAGGAAAGACAACTGTTAAGTCTCGGGAATCTGACTCAAAAAGACCCTGTTTGCCAATTTATAAGAAAATTGGATGGGAAGCTTGTCCCTGACGCATAGACGTCAATCAAGCCGCTACTTTTCTTGTAAATATTATATCTCTTTGTCTTTTCTTAATAATTGTGATTTGTTTTGTTGTTTTTCTTTTGTTTTCTCCGACAGGATCCAGACCTTTTTTACTATCACGATATTATTTCGCTACTAATCGTCCTCTGGAAGATACTTGTGCTATTTTTACTCACTCATTTCAGTTACTATAAATTCAGCTCGTCATTGCACTTTGGAAGGCATCCTGATTTGAGAAAGAAATACATAAAAATAAAGGAAGCCACTTCAAGAAGACGAGTTGAAAACATCTGTGTGTTTTGCGGTAGTAGTGTTGGTACTAAACCAAAATACGTAGAGGCATCACAAGAATTGGGTCGAGTCTTAGCTGCAAGGAATATGCACTTAATATATGGCGGAGGCAATCTTGGACTAATGGGGATCGTTTCAAAGGCCGTACAAGAAGGAGGCAGTCATGTTTTGGGAATCATCCCAAAACCCTTGGCAGAAGCAAATCTTATTGAACCATCAAACGGAGAGGAACTGATCGTGGCAGGTATGTCTGAACGACTGGTAGAAATGATTAACCGTTCTGATGCTTTTATTGCTTTGCCAGGTGGCTTGGGCACATTGGAGGAAATTTTTATTGTGTTATCTTGGGCGAACCTGAACATACACTAGAAACCAATATGGCTGTTTAACGTTGATGGATTTTATGATTTTCTTTGTGTGTTTCTTGATGATGCTCGGAGAAATGGGTTCGTGTCAAAACCTTTGAAAGAACTACTCTTTACTGCCAGAACTGCTCCGGATCTAATTGACCAACTCTTAGCCTATGAACCACAAGTTGACCATATCCTTTCAAAGATAAATTGGTCCGAGGACGATCGTGGTAAGAGGCGTCGGATTAATCTGGATCTTAACCTTTAATTTCCTGTAGAATTTCAACTAACCAGGTACTATCTTCTAAACTATTCTTCTATTGTTTAAGACATTGGAGACAATGTCTCATTTAGGTTTGGGGGAGGAAATTAGTTGATCAGTACCTTGTTTTTAGTTTGTGTGTTGTTTTTATTTTTAGTCCAATTTTTTTCGAAAAATACAAAAAAATTGAAAAATTTTCAAAAATTACAAAAAATATTTTGCGTTTTTGCGTTTTTATTTTGACTAAAAAGGGTGAAATTGGTAAGAGATAGCTGAGTAAGGAGATTCCACTTCTGAGACGTATCTCAAACCTATTTCGGAACAAGTTAATTTTTGTTTATTTCCTTTTAAATTATTTAATTTTTAAATTCTCCATAAAACTGATTAAAATGGATCTTTATATACTCAGTTAGCAGATATTATCAACATACATAGTAACATACGGACTTAAGCAAAAATTGAAAAGTTTGTAATATTTAGTGCTATAGTTTAATTGGAGGAAGCATCTCCAAAAAAGTGATGGAGTTAGAAAAAAAAAACATATGAGGTCCGAGTTATTAAGTCTGTAAGGGTGTTTTAACACCTAGTGCCCTAAAGCCAACTGGTTTGGGAGTCACTGGCCCAAAGCTCGCTACATGGATCAAGGATGTTGCAAAAATATATATATCTGAAGTCTGAGTAATTAAGTCCGTATGGGTGTCTTAACACCTGGTGCCCTAAAGTCAACTGGTTTGGGAGCCACCGACCCAACACTCTCTACATAGACAGAAGATATTATACATAAATAAAAAAAAATCAAAGAAAAAATTAGAAAAATCAGAAAATTTATTCCATTGCTACAAAAATGTGTGGAATCTGATAGAACTTTAGGACACAAATATTACTCTCTTATCAACTGCACTTATGACTGTTGTGGGCAAAAATGAGTTGTTTAATATTTTGTTGGCTGTGTATATGAAGAATGGTAAAAATAATCGGAGAATTTACTTATTCGATAATTTAAAAAGAAACAAAACAACTAGTAACTTGGAGTAGAAGTTTCATCTAATTAGTCACTAACTTCTTTATTCTCTTTTCGCTTGTCTTTTTGCTTTTGTGTGCATTAGTTTCACTACCTTTTTACTTTTGTAAAATGTTTGTGGGTATCATTGCTGTAAACCCTCACGAGACTACAACTCGTCCATTAGGGACACCTAGGGGTTTAAAGGCTAGTTGCATACGCTAAATGCAACCGTGATCCCTACGAAAGTGGCTTAGTTAAATTTTATTATGTTATTTTATTTTGTGTTTTGCTCGAGGACTAGCAAAATGTTAGGTTTGGGGGTGTGATGAGTGATAAATCTATCACTATTTCCCACTCATTTAACCTAATATTTGGTATATTTTCTTGAGTTTTGTGAATATTTTGATGTGTTTTGTGTTATTTTGTAGATAAATAAAGTTTCAGGACATTCTGGAGGTGATTTGGAGCAAAACAGTGAATATTGGCAAAAATGGCTTTTTGGTAATTTGGGCGGGTTGCGAGGCGCAAGCCCTTGGCGTCGCGATGCCTAACGTGCGCCGAACAGTGCTAACATGCGCCGGCTCCACAAATCAGAATCTGAGAAAATTTTGACTTTGCTAACGTACGTCGTGCCATGTGTCACCATCACAGCCGATCTGCTAACATGCATCGTGCCACGTGTCATCATCATATGGTGCCGACAGTCACCATCGCCACGTGTCCCCACGTGTCACTCCACGTCATTTCCACGTCATCGTCCACATCACTAGGTTGACCGAGTCAAACTGCCACCTCACCGCACGTCATCATCAGCCAATCATGAAGTGCAACGTGTCGCAATTCTATGGTGCCGACAGTCACTTTGCCACGTGTCGCCATGTCACCGCCACGTCAGCGCCACGTCAGCATCAATTATTGGCTCTCTTATCCCTATCTGACACGTGGCAGATAAGAAACTAGCTGACCAATCAGAAGCCGCCACGTGTCACAATAATTGAGTCCCAACCACCTAGCCACGTGTCACCTTATCCCCTTATCCAGAATCTGCAACCGACGAACCAGAACGTGCCACGTCGACAAAACTCGTGTCGCGATGCGAGCTTGGCGTCGCGACGCGCGACCTCTACTGACCCCTATAAATAGAGCGCGAAATTCCAGTTTCAGTTGTACCACTCTCTCTCATCTCTTTGATGTAAAGAGTGAGTTTCTTTCTCTAGTTTCTTTTAGTTTTTAGTTTTTAGTTTTGTAATTAATTTTAATTACGTTTTGTAATAATAGTAATTTACTTTTTTACTTTTTACAGTTTTTACTATTCACCATAAGGAGGTAACTTCCCCAGCTATGGTGAAAGGTAATTCTTTTACTATTGCTATTTAGATTAATCTCCCTTAAATATAATATATTCACTATTTAAAATATTGACTTAAAAAGGATACCGCCAGATTGGTCGGTTGGTAATTCATTTTAATCTGGTTTAAACCTGACTAATTAAGGATACCGCTAGATTGGTCGGTTGGTAATTAAACTTTTTTACCGCCTATATGGCAGAATCATGGACAAATCTTTTTACCGCCTTAATGGCCGGTTGGACTTAATTTGACTTAATCAGGATACCGCCGCTGGTTGGTAATGTTATCACAAGTTTATATATTATATTATGGGAGATATCTAAATTAGTAGTAGTAAAAATAATTCCTTTTACCTTAGCATTTTATTTTATTGTAATTTACTTTTCAGTATTTACTTTACCGCATTTTTACTTTATGTCTTTTATTTTCAAGTTTTTACTAGCCCTAGTTATGTGTTGTAACTAAATTAGTTATTTGGGGTTGTGATGACTTTTAATATCACCGGTTTATAAGGGGTTAGATTATAGTTTGGGTATTATAAATATTATTTATTGAGTCTTAATCTTAATGTTTTTTCATTAACTGGCCATTAATAAAATTGATCTGGTAAATCTAAAATGAACTAGACATAGAGATTTTAGGTTTCAGCCTTAGACTCAATAGCCCACGATCTTCCTTGATGATAGATTTAATAGATTTCCTTACAGGATAGACATATACCTGTCGGGCGGGGGTAGCCATAATTGGAACTTAAACTTAATGAATCCAGATAATTTGGTTGACATAGACATATGGTTCAATTGGGTTAAACTGGGTATTTGTGTCTGACCATCGACAGAGGCTTACACATAATTTAGTGTTCCAGGTTAATAAATCAATATATTACCCAACTTTAAAATAACCACTTCATCTTTTAAATGATATTAGAAGAAATCACAACCCTAGATAGTTTTTAATATTGAATTTTCTTAAAACCTACTTTCGAATAATTTTATTTACTTGTTTTAAAATTTAGAATCGTCACCATTTCATATCAATCAAACAACCTGTTAGATACTAGTAATCATTTGACCTCATAAAATTAATAGATTATTTATTAAGTCCTCGTGGGATCGATATTTTTATCCTACTTGAACGATACGTGCGCTTGCGTTATACGTGTGTGTTTACGCCGGTCATTGGACAAACTCAATATGTTATGGCTGACTTACTTGTTGTTGTCTACTCCTTGAGTGCTAGGTCAGCTCTTAAGGACTATGCGTATGTGATATATATTTAGATGTGTATATGATACCGTGGATTGTCACTAGAGCAAATGAGAGAAATTATTAGGGTTGGTACTCGGAGTGCCAATTCGGATCGTATTTATGTCCGATTCATGAATACGAACAATTCATTTTTTTCCATAATATTACTTATTTATGGGAGTACTTCTTGCTTTTATATACATATTCGATCTAATTACGATTAGATTGAAACTAAATATGATTTAGTGATATGTATATATTAGACAAAGACCCGTTAATATATAATGTAGTGCGCAGTTACAAAGTAATTTGTAATTGACATTGGGAAGTGTCACTACTAGAAGTATATTATCAAATAAAGTTCCTGGACAAGATTTACTAACACGGGTCGGTTAGTAAAATCCGCTGAGACCAATACACGTCGTATATCAAGACTTGGTCTGATGGTTTATCCCAATGAACCATGAGTCTGGGGAGACTCGTATAGACATGTAGGTGTTTATATTGGATAAACACTGAACGACTCACCAAAGATTTCCTAATAGACGGTACACCAACGTCAATAGGAATCTTCTCGGGTCAAGTGAGCATACTGGTCCTTTGACTTGAAATACCACTGTGGATGTATGAGGTATCCTCCACACTTTGATGACAGTCACATCACCGATCTATTTAGATCATAACTCTGCTTTTTCGTTGTGTGTGGACTGATCCTCAGGATATCCTGTGCGTATCAAGATAGGATCCGTCAGTTCTGTGTACACATAGGTATTCAATGTGCAATTAGCAATCTGTTACATTCATGGGCCCGTGGTACACTGTAGAAGTAACTTCTAAGTGTTATTAAGAGGTT